>JAJOZX010015829.1:0-60647 GCA_023014485.1 Bathynomus jamesi | reverse complement strand
TTTCCCAAATTCGCACAATAGTGCAGTTTTAAGGATAATTAGAAAATGCAACTCATTTCTTGTAAAAATTAAATCATAAAAAGTTACGACTTTCAATTTTGAATTTTCTCGATGAAGTTAAGTAAATATTACGTTAGGTTTTTGGTCTTATCCTTTCCACGCATTTCTTTCGATTTTTTCACAAATATGCTCAATAGTGCAATTTCACTCTAATTAGAAAATGCAACTCATTTTTTGCAGGAATGATAATTTAGAAAGTTACAGCATTTCAATTTGAATTTTTGTCTTTTGAAATTAAACTAAATATTACGTTAGGTTTAGGGTCTTATCCTTTCCACGCACTACTTCAGAATTTTTCACATATTCGCTCAATAGTGCAGATTTTGAAGCTGATTTAGAAAATGCAACTCATTTTTTGCAAGAATAAAACGTAAAAAGTTACAGCCATTTCAATTTTGAATTTTTCTTTTGAAAATTAACTACAGTAAATATTACGTTAGGTTTATGGGGTCTTATCCTTTCCATGCACTTCTTTTGATTTTTCCCAAATTCGCACAATAGTGAAGTTTTTAAGGTAATTTAGAAAATGCAACTCATTTCATGTAAAATTAAATCATAAAAGTTACGTCATTCAATTTTGAATTTTCTCGAATGAAGTTAAGTAAATATACGTTAGGTTTGTGTCTTATCCTTTCCACGCTTTCTTTCGATTTTTCAAAATATGCTCAATAGTGCAATTTCATACTCTAATTTAGAAAATGCAACTCATTTTTGCAGGAATGATAATTTAGAAAGTTACAGCCATTTCAATTTTGAATTTTTCTTTTGAAATTAACTAAATATACGTTAGGTTTATGGGGTCTTATCCTTCCATGCACTTCTTTGAATTTTTCCCAAATCCGCACAATAGTGCAGTTTTTAGGTTAGTTTTGAAAATGCAACCATTTCTTGTAAAAATTAAATCATAAAAAGTTACGTCCTTTCAATTTTGAATTTTTTCGAATGAAGTTAGTAAATATTACGTTAGGTATTTGTGTTCTTATCCTTTCCACGCATTTCTTTCGTTTTTTCACAAATATGCTCAATAGTGCAATTTCATACTCTAATTTTAGAAAATGCAACTCATTTTTTGCAAGAATGATAACTTAGAAAGTTACAGCCATTTCAATTTCTTTTTTTCGTTTGAAATTAACTAAATATTAAGTTAATATACGGGGTCTTATCCTTTCCACGCACTTCTTTCGATTGTTCACAAATTTGCTCAATAGTGCAATTTGATAATCTGATTACAAAACGCAACACATTTTTGCAGGAATGATAATAGAAAGTTACAGCCATTTCAATTTTGAATTTCGTTTGAAATTAACTAAATATTACGTTAGGTGTATGGGTCTTATCCTTTCAGACGCACTCTTCGATTTTTTCACAATTCGCAAAATAGTGCAGTTTTAAGGATTTAGAAAATGCAACTCATTTTTTGCAGGAATGATAACTTAGAAAGTTACAGCCATTTCAATTTTGAATTTTTTGTTTGAAATTAACTAAATATTACGTTAGGTTTATGGGGTCTTATCCTTTCCACGCACTTCCTTTGATTTTTCACAAATGCGCTGAATAGTGCAATTTTCTACTCTACTCTAACTCTATTACGTTAGATTTATGGGGTCTTATCCTTTCACGCACTACATACGAATTTTTCACATATTTGCTCAATAGTGCAGTTTTGAAGCTGACTTAGAAAATGCAACTCATTTTTTGCAAGAATGAAAACTTAAAAAGTTATACCCATTTCAATTTTGAAATTTTTCGTTTGAAATTAACTAAATATTACGTTAGGTTTATGGGATCTTATGTTTTCCACGTACTACTTTCGATTTTTTAAAAAATGCGATCAATAGTGCAATTTTCTACCCTGATTTAGAAAATTCAGCTCATTTTTTGCAAGAATGAAAATATTTAAAGTTACAGCCACGTCAATTTGATTTTTTTCGTTTGATATTAATTAAATATTACGTTAGGTATAGGGATCTTATCCTTTCCACGTACTTCTTTCGATTTTTTCAAAATTTGTTCAATAGTGGAATTTGTTACTCTGATTTAGAAATGCAAACCAGTTTTTGTAGGAATGATAACTTAAAAAGTTACAGCCATTTCAGTTTTGAATTTTGTTGTTTGAAATTAACTAAATATTGCGTTAGGTTTATGGGGTCTTATCCTTTCCACGCACTTCTTCAGAATTTTTCACTTATTCGCTCAATAGTGCAGATTTTGAAGCTGATTTAGAAAATGCAACTCATATTTTGCAAGAATGAAAACTTAAAAAGTTATACCCATTTCAATTTTGAAATTTTTCGTTTGAAATTAATTAAATATTACGTTAGGTGTATGGTGTCTTATCCTTTATACGCACTTTCGATTTTTTCAAAAATTCGCTGAATAGGGCAGATTTTTAGTCTGGTTTAGAATATGCAACTCATGTTTTGCAAGAATGAAAACTTAGAAAGGTACAGCCATTTCAATTTTGAATTTTTTCCATTGAAATTAACAAAATATTCCGTTAGGTTTTCGGAGGTCTTATCCTTTCCACACACTTCTTTCGATTTTTTCACAAATTTGTTCAATAGTGCAATGTCATACTCTGATTTAGAAATGCACACCAATTTTTGCAGGAATGATAACTTAAAAAGTTACAGCCATTTCAGTTTTGAATTTTGTTGTTTGAAATTTACTAAATATTGCTTTAGGTTTATGGGGTCTTATCCTTCCACGCTATTCTTTTCAATTTTTCCCAAATTCGCAAAATAGTGCAGTTTTTAAGCTGATTTAGAAAATGCAACTCATTTCTTGTGGAAATGAAATCATAAAAAGTTATGATCATTTCAATTTTAAATTTTCCTGATTGAAATTAACTAAATATTACGTAAGGTATATGGGGTCTTATCCTTTCCTCGCACTACTTTAGATTTTTTCACAAATTTGTTCAATAGTGCAATGTCGTACTCTGATTTATAAAAGCAAACCAGTTTTTGCAGGAGTGATAACTTAGAAAGTAACAGCCATTTCAATTTTGAATTTTTTCTTTTGAAATTAACAATATTACGTTAGGTTTATGGGGTTTAACTTTCCATGCACTTCTTTTGAATTTTCCCAAATCCGCACAATAGTGCAGTTTTAAGGAAATTTAGAAAATGCAACTCATTTCTTGTAAAAATTAAATCATAAAAAGTTACGTCTTTTCAATTTTGAATTTTTCTCGAATGAAGTTAAGTAAATATTACGTTAGGTTTTTGTGTTCTTATCCTTTCCACGCATTTCTTTCGATTTTTTCACAAATATGCTCAATAGTGCAATTTCATACTCTAATTTAGAAAATGCAACTCATTTTTTGCAGGAATGATAATTTAGAAAGTTACAGCCATTTCAATTTTGTTTTTTTCGTTTGAAATTAACTAAATATTAAGTTAACTTTACGGGGTCTTATCCTTTCCACGCACTTCTTTCGATTGTATCACAAATTTGCTCAATAGTGCAATTGATACTCTGATTTACAAAACGCAACACATTTTTTGCAGGAATGATAACTTAGAAAGTTACAGCCATTTCAATTTTGAATGATTCGTTTGAAATTAACTAAATATTACGTTAGTGTATGGGGTCTTATCCTTTCAGCGCACTTCTTTCGATTTTTTCACAAATTCGCAAATAGTGCAGTTTTTAAGGTAATTTAGAAAATGCAACTCATTTTTTGCAGGAATGATAACTTAGAAAGTTACAGCCATTTCAATTTTGAATGATTCGTTTGAAATTAACTAAATATTACGTTAGGTTTACGGGGTCTTATCCTTTCCACGCACTTCCTTCGATATTTTCACAAATTTGCTCAATAGTGCAATTTCAAACTCTACTTTAGAAAATGCAACTTAATTTTTGCAGGAATGATAACTTCGAAAGTTACAGCCATTTCAATTTTGAATTTTTTCTTTTGAAATTAACTTAATATTGCATTAGGTTGATGGGTTCTTATCCTTTCCACGCACAACTTACGAATTTTTCACATATTCGCTCAATAGTGCAGTTTTTGAAGCTGATTTAGAAAATGCAACTCATTTTTTGCAAGAATAAAACTTAAAAAGTTACAGCCATTTCAATTTTGAATTTTTTTGTTTGAAATTAACTAAATATTACGTTAGGTTTATGGGGTCTTATCCTTTCCACGCACTTCCTTTGATTTTTTCACAAATGCGCTGAATAGTGCAATTTTCTACTCTATTCTAACTCTATTACGTTAGATTTATGGGGTCTTATCCTTTTCACGCACTACATACGAATTTTTCACATATTTGCTCAATAGTGCAGTTTTTGAAGCTGACTTAGAAAATGCAACTCATTTTTTGCAAGAATGAAAACTTAAAAAGTTATACCCATTTCAATTTTGAAATTTTTCGTTTGAAATTAACTAAATATTACGTTAGGTTTATGGGATCTTATGTTTTCCACGTACTACTTTCGATTTTTAAAAAATGCGATCAATAGTGCAATTTTCTACCCTGATTTAGAAAATTCAGCTCATTTTTTGCAAGAATGAAAATATTTAAAGTTACAGCCACGTCAATTTTGATTTTTTTCGTTTGATATTAATTAAATATTACGTTAGGTATATGGGATCTTATCCTTTCCACGTACTTCTTTCGATTTTTTCACAAATTTGTTCAATAGTGGAATTTGTTACTCTGATTTAGAAATGCAAACCAGTTTTTGTAGGAATGATAACTTAAAAAGTTACAGCCATTTCAGTTTTGAATTTTGTTGTTTGAAATTAACTAAATATTGCGTTAGGTTTATGGGGTCTTATCCTTTCCACGCACTAATTCAGAATTTTTCACATATTCGTTCAATAGTGCAGATTTTGAAGCTGATTTAGAAAATGCAACTCATTTTTTGCAAGAATAAAACGTAAAAAGTTACAGCCATTTCAATTTTGAATTTTTTCTTTTGAAATTAACTAAATATTACGTTAGGTTTATGGGGTCTTATCCTTTCTACGCACTTCTTCAGAATTTTTCACATATTCGCTCAATAGTGCAGATTTTGAAGCTGATTTAGAAAATGCAACTCATATTTTGCAAGAATGAAAACTTAAAAAGTTATACCCATTTCAATTTTGAAATTTTTCGTTTGAAATTAATTAAATATTACGTTAGGTGTATGGTGTCTTATCCTTTATACGCACTTTCGATTTTTTCAAAAATTCGCTGAATAGGGCAGATTTTTAATCTGGTTTAGAATATGCAACTCATGTTTTGCAAGAATGAAAACTTAGAAAGGTACAGCCATTTCAATTTTGAATTTTTTCCATTGAAATTAACAAAATATTCCGTTAGGTTTTCGGAGGTCTTATCCTTTCCACACACTTCTTTCGATTTTTTCACAAATTTGTTCAATAGTGCAATGTCATACTCTGATTTAGAAATGCACACCAGTTTTTGCAGGAATGATAACTTAAAAAGTTACAGCCATTTCAGTTTTGAATTTTGTTGTTTGAAATTTACTAAATATTGCTTTAGGTTTATGGGGTCTTATCCTTCCACGCAATTCTTTTCAATTTTTCCCAAATTCGCAAAATAGTGCAGTTTTTAAGCTGATTTAGAAAATGCAACTCATTTCTTGTGGAAATGAAATCATAAAAAGTTATGATCATTTCAATTTTGAATTTTCCTTATTGAAATTAACTAAATATTACGTAAGGTATATGGGGTCTTATCCTTTCCTCGCACTACTTTAGATTTTTTCACAAATTTGTTCAATAGTGCAATGTCGTACTCTGATTTATAAAAGCAAACCAGTTTTTGTAGGAGTGATAACTTAGAAAGTAACAGCCATTTCAATTTTGAATTTTTTCTTTTGAAATTAACTAAATATTACGTTAGGTTTATGGGGTCTTATCCTTTCCACGCACTACTTCAGAATTTTTCATATATTCGCTCAATAGTGCAGTTTTTCAAGCTGATTTAGAAAATGCAACTCATTTTTTGCAAGAATAAAACTTAAAAAGTTACAGCCATTTCAATTTTGAATTTTTTTGTTTGAAATTAACTAAATATTACGTTAGGTTTATGGGGTCTTATCCTTTCCACGCACTTCCTTTGATTTTTTCACAAATGCGCTGAATAGTGCAATTTTCTACTCTATTCTAACTCTATTACGTTAGATTTATGGGGTCTTATCCTTTTCACGCACTACATACGAATTTTTCACATATTTGCTCAATAGTGCAGTTTTTGAAGCTGACTTAGAAAATGCAACTCATTTTTGCAAGAATGAAAACTTAAAAAGTTATACCCATTTCAATTTTGAAATTTTTTCGTTTGAAATTAACTAAATATTACGTTAGGTTTATGGGATCTTATGTTTTCCACGTACTACTTTCGATTTTTTAAAAAATGCGATCAATAGTGCAATTTTCTACCCTGATTTAGAAAATTCAGCTCATTTTTTGCAAGAATGAAAATATTTAAAGTTACAGCCACGTCAATTTTGATTTTTTTCGTTTGATATTAATTAAATATTACGTTAGGTATATGGGATCTTATCCTTTCCACGTACTTCTTTCGATTTTTTCACAAATTTGTTCAATAGTGGAATTTGTTACTCTGATTTAGAAATGCAAACCAGTTTTTGTAGGAATGATAACTTAAAAAGTTACAGCCATTTCAGTTTTGAATTTTGTTGTTTGAAATTAACTAAATATTGCGTTAGGTTTATGGGGTCTTATCCTTTCCACGCACTTCTTCAGAATTTTTCACTTATTCGCTCAATAGTGCAGATTTTGAAGCTGACTTAGAAAATGCAACTCATTTTTTGCAAGAATGAAAACTTAAAAAGTTATACCCATTTCAATTTTGAAATTTTTCGTTTGAAATTAATTAAATATTACGTTAGGTGTATGGTGTCTTATCCTTTATACGCACTTTCGATTTTTTCAAAAATTCGCTCAATAGGGCAGATTTTCAATCTGGTTTAGAATATGCAACTCATGTTTTGCAAGAATGAAAACTTAGAAAGGTACAGCCATTTCAATTTTGAATTTTTTCCTTTGAAATTAACAAAATATTCCGTTAGGTTTTCGGAGGTCTTATCCTTTCCACACACTTCTTTCGATTTTTTCACAAATTTGTTCAATAGTGCAATGTCATACTCTGATTTAGAAATGCACACCAGTTTTTGCAGGAATGATAACTTAAAAAGTTACAGCCATTTCAGTTTTGAATTTTGTTGTTTGAAATTTACTAAATATTGCTTTTGGTTTATGTGGTCTTATCCTGCCACGCAATTCTTTCCAATTTTTCCCAAATTCGCAAAATAGTGCAGTTTTTAAGCTGATTTAGAAAATGCAACTCATTTCTTGTGGAAATGAAATCATAAAAAGTTATGATCATTTCAATTTTGAATTTTCCTGATTGAAATTAACTAAATATTACGTAAGGTATATGGGGTCTTATCCTTTCCTCGCACTACTTTAGATTTTTTCACAAATTTGTTCAATAGTGCAATGTCGTACTCTGATTTATAAAAGCAAACCAGTTTTTGCAGGAGTGATAACTTAGAAAGTAACAGCCATTTCAATTTGGAATTTTTTCTTTTGAAATTAACTAAATATTACGTTAGGTTTATGGGGTCTTATACTTTCCATGCACTTCTTTTGAATTTTTCCCAAATCCGCACAATAGTGCAGTTTTTAAGGTAATTTAGAAAATGCAACTCATTTCTTGTAAAAATTAAATCATAAAAAGTTACGTCCTTTCAATTTTGAATTTTCTCGAATGAAGTTAAGTAAATATTACGTTAGGTTTTTGTGTTCTTATCCTTTCCACGCATTTCTTTCGATTTTTTCACAAATATGCTCAATAGTGCAATTTCATACTCTAATTTAGAAAATGCAACTCATTTTTTGCAGGAATGATAATTTAGAAAGTTACAGCCATTTCAATTTTGTTTTTTTCGTTTGAAATTAACTAAATATTAAGTTAACTTTACGGGGTCTTATCCTTTCCACGCACTTCTTTCGATTGTATCACAAATTTGCTCAATAGTGCAATTTGATACTCTGATTTACAAAACGCAACACATTTTTGCAGGAATGATAACTTAGAAAGTTACAGCCATTTCAATTTTGAATGATTCGTTTGAAATTAACTAAATATTACGTTAGGTGTATGGGGTCTTATCCTTTCAGCGCACTTCTTTCGATTTTTTCACAAATTCGCAAAATAGTGCAGTTTTTAAGGTAATTTAGAAAATGCAACTCATTTTTTGCAGGAATGATAACTTAGAAAGTTACAGCCATTTCAATTTTGAATGATTCGTTTGAAATTAACTAAATATTACGTTAGGTTTACGGGGTCTTATCCTTTCCACGCACTTCCTTCGATATTTCACAAATTTGCTCAATAGTGCAATTTCAAACTCTACTTTAGAAAATGCAACTCAATTTTTGCAGGAATGATAACTTCGAAAGTTACAGCCATTTCAATTTTGAATTTTTTCTTTTGAAATTAACTTAATATTGCATTAGGTTGATGGGTTCTTATCCTTTCCACGCACAACTTACGAATTTTTCACATATTCGCTCAATAGTGCAGTTTTTGAAGCTGATTTAGAAAATGCAACTCATTTTTTGCAAGAATAAAACTTAAAAAGTTACAGCCATTTCAATTTTGAATTTTTTTGTTTGAAATTAACTAAATATTACTTTAGGTTTATGGGGTCTTATCCTTTCCACGCACTTCCTTTGATTTTTTCACAAATGCGCTGAATAGTGCAATTTTCTACTCTATTGTAACTCTATTACGTTAGATTTATGGGGTCTTATCCTTTTCACGCACTACATACGAATTTTTCACATATTTGCTTAATACTGCAGCTTTTGAAGCTGACTTAGAAAATGCAACTCATTTTTTGCAAGAATGAAAACTTAAAAAGTTATACCCATTTTAATTTTGAAATTTTTCGTTTGAAATTAACTAAATATTACGTTAGGTTTATGGGATCTTATGTTTTCCACGCACTACTTTCGATTTTTTAAAAAATGCGATCAATAGTGCAATTTTCTACCCTGATTTAGAAAATTCAGCTCATTTTTTGCAAGAATGAAAATATTTAAAGTTACAGCCACGTCAATTTTGATTTTTTTCGTTTGATATTAATTAAATATTACGTTAGGTATATAGGATCTTATCCTTTCCACGTACTTCTTTCGATTTTTTCACAAATTTGTTCAATAGTGGAATTTGTTACTCTGATTTAGAAATGCAAACCAGTTTTTGTAGGAATGATAACTTAAAAAGTTACAGCCATTTCAGTTTTGAATTTTGTTGTTTGAAATTAACTAAATATTGCGTTAGGTTTATGGGGTCTTATCCTTTCCACGCACTAATTCAGAATTTTTCACATATTCGTTCAATAGTGCAGATTTTGAAGCTGATTTAGAAAATGCAACTCATTTTTTGCCAGAATAAAACGTAAAAAGTTACAGCCATTTCAATTTTGAATTTTTTCTTTTGAAATTAACTAAATATTACGTTAGGTTTATGGGGTCTTATCTTTTCCACGCACTCTTTTCGATTTTTTCAAAAATTCGATCAATAGTGCAATTTTCTACCCTGATTTAGAAAATTCAGCTCATTTTTTTCAAGAATGAAAATATATAAAGTTACAGCCACTTCAATTTTGAATTTTTCGTTTGAAATTAATTAAATATTACGTTAGGTATATGGGATCTTATCCTTTCCACGCAGTTGTTTCGATTTTTTCACAAATTTGTTCAATAGTGCAATGTCATACTCTGATTTAGAAATGCAAACCAGTTTTTGTAGGAATGATAACTTATTAGATTTTGAAGCTGATTGAGAAAATGCAACTCATTTTTTGCAAGAATAAAACTTAAAAAGTTTCAGCAGCCATTTCAATTTTGAATTTTTTCTTTGAAATTAACTAAATATGACGTTAGATTTTGGGGTCTTATCCTTTCCACGCACTTCTTTCGATATTTTCAAAATTCACAAAATAGTGCAGTTTTTAAGGTAATTTAGAAAATGCAACTCATTTTTTGCAGGAATGTAACTTAGAAAGTTACAGCCATTTCAATTTGAATGATTCGTTTGAAATTAACTAAATATTACGTTAGGTGTATGGGTCTTATCCTTTCAGCGCACTTCTTTCGATTTTTCACAAATACGCTCAATAGTGCAATTTTCTACTCTGATTTAGAAAATTCAACCCTTTTTTTGCAGGATTGATAACTTAGTAGGTTACAGCCTACTAATTTCGTTTGAAATTTACTAAATATTACGGAAGGTTTATGGGGTCTTATCCTTTCCACGCACTTCTTTTGAATTTTTCCCAAATTCGCACAATAGTGCAGTTTTAAGGTAATTTAGAAAATGCAACTCATTTTTGTAAAAATTAAATTATAAAAGTTATGTCCTTTCAATTTTGAATTTTCTCGATTGAAATTAAGTAAATATTACGGTAGGTTTTTGTGTTCTTATCCTTTCCACGCACTTCTTTCGATTTTTTCACAAATTTGTTGAGTAGTGCAATTTCATACTCTAATTTAGAAAATGCAACTCATTTTTGCAGGAATATAATTTAGAAAGTTACAGCCATTTCAATTTTGGTTTTTTCGTTTGAAATTAACTAAATATTACGTTAACACATTACGGGGTCTTATCCTTTCCACGCACTTCTTTCGATTGTTTCACAAATTTGCTCAATAGTGCAATTTGATACTCTGATTTACAAACGCAACTCATTTTTGGCAGGAATGATAACTTAGAAAGTTACAGCCATTTCAATTTTGAATGATTCGTTTGAAATTAACTAAATATTACGTTAGGTGTATGGGGTCTTATCCTTTCTACGCACTACTACGAATTTTTCACATATTAGCGCAATAGTGCAGTTTTGAAGCTGATTAGAAAATGCAACTCATTTTTTGCAAGAATGAAAACTTAAAAAGTTATACCATTTCAATTTTGAAATTTTTCGTTTGAAATTAATTAAATATTACGTTAGGTATGTCTTATCCTTTATACGCACTTTCGATTTTTCAAAAATTCGCTGAATAGGCAGATTTTTAATCTGGTTTAGAATATGCAACTCATGTTTTGCAAGAATGAAACTTAGAAAGGTACAGCCATTTCAATTTTGAATTTTTTCCTTTGAAATTAACAAAATTTCCGTTAGGTTTCGGAGGTCTTATCCTTTCCACACACTTCTTTCGATTTTTTCACAAATTTGTTCAATAGTGCAATGTCATACTCTGATTTAGAAATGCACACCAGTTTTTCAGGAATGATAACTTAAAAAGTTACAGCCATTTCAGTTTTGAATTTTGTTGTTTGAAATTAACTAAATATTACGTTAGGTTTATGGGGTCTTATCCTTTCCACGCACTAATTCAATTTTTCACATATTCGTTCAATATGCAGATTTTGAAGCTGATTTAGAAAATGCAACTCATTTTTTGCAAGAATAAACGTAAAAAGTTAGCATTTCAATTTTGAATTTTTCATTTGAAATTAACTAAATATTACGTTAGGTTATGGGGTCTTATCCTTTCCACGCACTTCTAGATTTTTCACAATTCGCTCAATAGTGCAGATTTTAAGCTGATTTAGAAAATGCAACTCATTTTTGCAAGAATGAAACTTAAAAGTATACCCATTTCAATTTGAATTTTTTCGTTTGAAATTTACTAAATATTACGTTAGGTTTTCGGGGGTCTTATCCTTTCCACACGCTTCTTTCGATTGTTTCACAAATTTTAACAAAGTGCAATGTCATACTCTGACTTAGAAAATGCAACTCATTTTTAGCAGGAAAGAAAACTTAAAAAGTTACAGCCATTTCAATTTTGAATTTTTTCGTTTGAAAATAACTAAATATTACGTTAGGTTTATGGGGTCTATCTTTTCCACGCAATCCTTTCGATTTTTCAAAAATTCGATCAATAGTGCAATTTTCTACCCTGATTTAGAAAATTCAGCTCATTTTTTGCAAGAATGAAAATATATAAAGTTACAGCCACTTCAATTTTGAATTTTTCGTTTGAAATTAATTAAATATTACGTTAGGTATATGGGATCTTATCCTTTCCACGCAGTTGTTTCGATTTTTTCACAAATTTGTTCAATAGTGCAATGTCATACTCTGATTTAGAAATGCAAACCAGTTTTTGTAGGAATGATAACTTATAGATTTTGAAGCTGATTGAGAAAATGCAACTCATTTTTTGCAAGAATAAAACTTAAAAAGTTATAGCCATTTCAATTTTGAATTTTTTCTTTTGAAATTAACTAAATATGACGTTAGTTTTATGGGGTCTTATCCTTTCCACGCACTTTTTCGATTTTTTCACAAATTCGCAAAATAGTGCAGTTTTTAAGGTAATTTAGAAAATGCAACTATTTTTTGCAGGAATGATAACTTAGAAAGTTACAGCCATTTCAATTTTGAATGATTCGTTTGAAATTAACTAAATATTACGTTAGGTGTATGGGGTCTTATCCTTTCAGCGCACTTCTTTCGATTTTCACAAATGCGCTCAATAGTGCAATTTCTACTCTGATTTAGAAAATTCAACCCTTTTTTTGCAGGATTGATAACTTAGTAGGTTACAGCCTACTAATTTCGTTTGAAATTTACTAAATATTACGGAAGGTTTATGGGGTCTTATCCTTTCCACGCACTTCTTTTGAATTTTTCCAAATTCGCACAATAGTGCAGTTTTTAAGGTAATTTAGAAAATGCAACTCATTTTTGTAAAAATTAAATTATAAAAAGTTATGTCCTTTCAATTTTGAATTTTCTCGATTGAAATTAAGTAAATATTACGTTAGGTTTTTGTGTTCTTATCCTTTCCACGCACTTCTTTCGATTTTTTCACAAATTTGTTCAGTAGTGCAATTTCATACTCTAATTTAGAAAATGCAACTCATTTTTTGCAGGAATGATAATTTAGAAAGTTACAGCCATTTCAATTTTGTTTTTTCGTTTGAAATTAACTAATATTACGTTAGGTTTACGGGGTCTTATCCTTTCCACGCACTTCTTTCGATTTTTCACAAATTTGTTCAATAGTGCAATTTCATACTCTGATTTAGAAAAGCAACTCATTTTTTGCAGGAATGATAACTTAGAAAGTTACAGCCATTTCAATTTTGAATGATTCGTTTGAAATTAACTAAATATTACGTTAGGTTTACGGGGTCTTATCCTTTCCACGCACTTCCTTCGATATTTTCACAAATTTGCTCAATAGTGCAATTTCAAACTCTACTTTAGAAAATGCAACTCAATTTTTGCAGGAATGATAACTTCGAAAGTTACAGCCATTTCAATTTTGAATTTTTTCTTTTGAAATTAACTAAATATTGCATTAGGTTCATGGGGTCTTATCCTTTTCACGCACAACTTACGAATTTTTCACATATTCGCTCAATAGTGCAGTTTTTGAAGCTGATTTAGAAATGCAACTCATTTTTTGCAAGAATGAAAACTTAAAAAGTTATACCATTTCAATTTTGAAATTTTTCGTTTGAAATTAATTAAATATTACGTTAGGTGTATGGTGTCTTATCCTTTATACGCACTTTCGATTTTTTCAAAAATTCGCTCAATAGGGAAGATTTTTAATCTACTTTAGAATATGCAACTCATGTTTTGCAAGAATGAAAACTTAGAAAGGTACAGCCATTTCAATTTTGAGTTTTTTCCTTTGAAATTAACAAAATATTCCGTTAGGTTTTCGGAGGTCTTATCCTTTCCACACACTTCTTTCGATTTTTTCACAAATTTGTTCAATAGTGCAATGTCATACTCTGATTTAGAAATGCACACCAGTTTTTGCAGGAATGATAACTTAAAAAGTTACAGCCATTTCAGTTTTGAATTTTTTTGTTTGAAATTTACTAAATATTGCTTTAGGTTTATGGGGTCTTATCCTACCACGCAATTCTTTCCAATTTTTCCCAAATTCGCAAAATAGTGCAGTTTTTAAGCTGATTTAGAAAATGCAACTCATTTCTTGTGGAAATGAAATCATAAAAAGTTATGATCATTTCAATTTTGAATTTTCCTGATTGAAATTAACTAAATATTACGTAAGGTATATGGGGTCTTATCCTTTCCTTGCACTACTTTAGATTTTTTCACAAATTTGTTCAATAGTGCAATGTCGTACTCTGATTTATAAAAGCAAACCAGTTTTTGCAGGAGTGATAACTTAGAAAGTAACAGCCATTTCAATTTGGAATTTTTTCGTTTGAAATTTACTAAAATTACGTTAGGTTTTCGGGGGTCTTATCCTTTCCACACGCTTCTTTCGATTGTTTCACAAATTTTAACAATAGTGCAATGTCATACTCTGACTTAGAAAATGCAACTCATTTTAGCAGGAAAGAAAACTTAAAAAGTTACAGCCATTTCAATTTTGAATTTTTTCGTTTGAAAATAACTAAATATTACGTTTGGTTTATGGGGTCTTATCTTTTCCACGCACTCCTTTCGATTTTTTCAAAAATTCGATCAATAGTGCAATTTTCTACCCTGATTTAGAAAATTCAGCTCATTTTTTGCAAGAATGAAAATATATAAAGTTACAGCCACTTCAATTTTGAATTTTTCGGTTGAAATTAATTAAATATTACGTTAGGTATATGGGATCTTATCCTTTCCACGCAGATGTTTCGATTTTTTCACAAATTTGTTCAATAGTGCAATGTCATACTCTGATTTAGAAATGCAAACCAGTTTTTGTAGGAATGATAACTTATTAGATTTTGAAGCTGATTGAGAAAATGCAACTCATTTTTTGCAAGAATAAAGCTTAAAAAGTTATAGCATTTTCAATTTTGAATTTTTTCTTTTGAAATTAACTAAATATGACGTTAGTTTTATGGGGTCTTATCCTTTCCACGCACTTCTTTCGATTTTTTCACAAATTCGCAAAATAGTGCAGTTTTTAAGGTAATTTAGAAAATGCAACTAATTTTTTGCAGGAATGATAACTTAGAAAGTTACAGCCATTTCAATTTTGAATGATTCGTTTGAAATTAACTAAATATTACGTTAGGTGTATGGGCCTTATCCTTTCAGCGCACTTCTTTCGATTTTTTCACAAATGCGCTCAATAATGCAATTTTCTACTCTGATTTAGAAAATTCAACCCTTTTTTTGCAGGATTGATAACTTAGTAGGTTACAGCCTACTAATTTCGTTTGAAATTTACTAAATATTACGGAAGGTTTATGGGGTCTTATCCTTTCCACGCACTTCTTTGAATTTTTCCAAAATTCGCACAATAGTGCAGTTTTTAAGGTAATTTAGAAAATGCAACTCATTTTTTGTAAAAATTAAATTATAAAAGTTATGTCCTTTCAATTTTGAATTTTCTCGATTGAAATTAAGTAAATATTACGGTAGGTTTTGTGTTCTTATCCTTTCCACGCACTTCTTTCGATTTTTTCACAAATTTGTTGAGTAATGCAATTTCATACTCTAATTTAGAAAATGCAACTCATTTTTGCAGGAATTATAATTTAGAAAGTTACAGCCATTTCAATTTTGGTTTTTCGTTTGAAATTAACTAAATATTACGTTAACACATTACGGGGTCTTATCCTTTCCACGCACTTCTTTCGATTGTTCACAAATTTGCTCAATAGTGCAATTTGATACTCTGATTTACAAACCGCAACTCATTTTTGCAGGAATGATAACTTAGAAAGTTACAGCCATTTCAATTTTGAATGATTCGTTTGAAATTAACTAAATATTACGTTAGGTGTATGGGGTCTTATCCTTTCTACGCAATACATACGAATTTTTCAATATTGCTCAATAGTGCAGTTTTTGAAGCTGACTTAGAAAATGCAACTCATTTTTGCAAGAATGAAAACTTAAAAGTTATACCCATTTCAATTTTGAAATTTTTCGTTTGAAATTAATTAAATATTACGTTAGGTGTATGGTGTCTTATCCTTTATACGCACTTTCGATTTTTTCAAAAATTCGCTCAATAGGGCAGATTTTTAATCTGGTTTAGAATATGCAACTCATGTTTTGCAAGAATGAAAACTTAGAAAGGTACAGCCATTTCAATTTTGAGTTTTTTCCTTTGAAATTAACAAATATTCCGTTAGGTTTTCGGAGGTCTTATCCTTTCCACACACTTCTTCGATTTTTTCACAAATTTGTTCAATAGTGCAATGTCATACTCTGATTTAGAAAACACACAGTTTTTGCAGGAATGATAACTTAAAAAGTTACAGCCATTTCAGTTTTGAATTTTGTTGTTTGAAATTACTAAATATTGCTTTAGGTTATGGGGTCTTATCCTTCCACGCAATTCTTTCCAATTTTTCCCAAATTCGCAAAATAGTGCAGTTTTTAAGCTGATTAGAAAATGCAACTCATTTCTTGTGGAAATGAAATCATAAAAAGTTATGATCATTTCAATTTTGAATTTTCCTGATTGAAATTAACTAAATATTACGTAAGGTATATGGGGTCTTATCCTTTCCTCGCACTACTTTAGATTTTTTCACAAATTTGTTCAATAGTGCAATGTTGTACTCTGATTTATAAAAGCAAACCAGTTTTTGCAGGAGTGATAACTTAGAAAGTAACAGCCATTTCACTTTGGAATTTTTTCGTTTGAAATTTACTAAATATTACGTTAGGTTTTCGGGGGTCTTATCCTTTCCACACGTTCTTTCGATTGTTTCACAAATTTTAACAATAGTGCAATGTCATACTCTGACTTAGAAAATGCAACTCATTTTTAGCAGGAAAGAAAACTTAAAAGTTACAGCCATTTCAATTTTGAATTTTTTCGTTTGAAAATAACTAAATATTACGTTGGTTTATGGGGTCTTATCTTTTCCACGCACTCCTTTCGATTTTTTCAAAAATTCGATCAATAGTGCAATTTCTACCCTGATTTAGAAAATTCAGCTCATTTTTTGCAAGAATGAAAATATTTAAAGTTACAGCCACGTCAATTTTGATTTTTTTCGTTTGATATTAATTAAATATTACGTTAGGTATATGGGATCTTATCCTTTCCACGTACTTCTTTCGATTTTTCACAAATTTGTTCAATAGGAATTGTTACTCTGATTTAGAAATGCAAACCAGTTTTTGTAGGAATGATAACTTAAAAAGTTACAGCCATTTCAGTTTTGAATTTTTGTTGTTTGAAATTAACTAAATATTGCGTTAGGTTTATGGGGTCTTATCCTTTCCACGCACTAATTCGAATTTTTCACAAATTCGTTCAATAGTGCAGATTTTGAAGCTGATTTAGAAAATGCAACTCATTTTTTGCAAGAATAAACGTAAAAAGTTACAGCCATTTCAATTTTGAATTTTTTTTGAAATTAACTAAATATTACGTTAGGTTTATGGGGTCTTATCCTTTCCACGCACTTCTTCAGAATTTTTCACATATTTGCTCAATAGTGCAGATTTTGAAGCTGATTTAGAAAATGCAACTCATTTTTGCAAGATGAAAACTTAAAAAGTTATACCCATTTCAATTTTGAAATTTTTCGTTTGAAATTAATTAAATATTACGTTAGGTGTATGGTGTCTTATCCTTTATACGCACTTTCGATTTTTTCAAAAATTCGCTGAATAGGGCAGATTTTTAATCTGGTTTAGAATATGCAACTCATGTTTTGCAAGAATGAAAACTTAGAAAGGTACAGCCATTTCAATTTTGAATTTTTTCCTTTGAAATTAACAAAATATTCCGTTAGGTTTTCGGAGGTCTTATCCTTTCCACACACTTCTTTCGATTTTTCACAAATTTGTTCAATAGTGCAATGTCATACTCTGATTTAGAAATGCACACCAGTTTTTGCAGGAATGATAACTTAAAAAGTTACAGCCATTTCAGTTTTGAATTTTGTTGTTTGAAATTACTAAATATTGTTAGGTTTATGGGGTCTTATCCTTTCCACGCACTTTCAATTTTTCACAAATTCGTTCAATAGTGCAGATTTTAAGCTGATTTAGAAAATGCAACTCATTTTTTGAAATAAACGTAAAAAGTTAAAGCCATTTCAATTTTGAATTTTCTTTGAAATTAACTAAATATTACGTAGGTTTATGGGGTCTTATCCTTTCCACGCACTTCTTAGATTTTTCACATTTGCTCAATAGTGCAGATTTGAAGCTGATTTAGAAAAGCAACTCATTTTGCAGATGAAACTTAAAAGTAACAGCCATTTCAATTTGGAATTTTTCGTTTGAAATTTACTAAATATTACGTTAGGTTTTCGGGGGTCTTATCCTTTCCACACGCTTCTTTCGATTGTTTCACAAATTTTAACAATAGTGCAATGTCATACTCTGACTTAGAAAATGCAACTCATTTTTAGCAGGAAAGAAAACTTAAAAAGTTACAGCCATTTCAATTTTGAATTTTTTCGTTTGAAAATAACTAAATATTACGTTAGGTTTATGGGGTCTTATCTTTTCCACGCACTCCTTTCGATTTTTTCAAAAATTCGATCAATAGTGCAATTTTCTACCCTGATTTAGAAAATTCAGCTCATTTTTTGCAAGAATGAAAATATATAAAGTTACAGCCACTTCAATTTTGAATTTTTCGTTTGAAATTAATTAAATATTCGTTAGGTATATGGGATCTTATCCTTTCCACGCAGTTGTTTCGATTTTTTCACAAATTTGTTCAATAGTGCAATGTCATACTCTGATTTAGAAATGCAAACCAGTTTTTGTAGGAATGATAACTTAAGATTTTGAAGCTGATTGAGAAAATGCAACTCATTTTTTGCAAGAATAAAACTTAAAAAGTTATAGCCATTTCAATTTTGAATTTTTTCTTTTGAAATTAACTAAATATGACGTTAGTTTTATGGGGTCTTATCCTTTCCACGCACTTTTTCGATTTTTCACAAATTCGCAAAATAGTGCAGTTTTAAGGTAATTTAGAAAATGCAACTAATTTTTTGCAGGAATGATAACTTAGAAAGTTACAGCCATTTCAATTTTGAATGATTCGTTTGAAATTAACTAAATATTACGTTAGGTGTATGGGGTCTTATCCTTTCAGCGCACTTCTTTCGATTTTCACAAATGCGCTCAATAGTGCAATTTTCTACTCTGATTTAGAAAATTCAACCCTTTTTTTGCAGGATTGATAACTTAGTAGGTTACAGCCTACTAATTTCGTTTGAAATTTACTAAATATTACGGAAGGTTTATGGGGTCTTATCCTTTCCACGCACTTCTTTTGAATTTTTCCAAATTCGCACAATAGTGCAGTTTTTAAGGTAATTTAGAAAATGCAACTCATTTTTTGTAAAAATTAAATTATAAAAAGTTATGTCCTTTCAATTTTGAATTTTCTCGATTGAAATTAAGTAAATATTACGTTAGGTTTTTGTGTTCTTATCCTTTCCACGCACTTCTTTCGATTTTTTCACAAATTTGTTCAGTAGTGCAATTTCATACTCTAATTTAGAAAATGCAACTCATTTTTTGCAGGAATGATAATTTAGAAAGTTACAGCCATTTCAATTTTGTTTTTTCGTTTGAATTAACTAAATATTACGTTAACTATACGGGGTCTTATCCTTTCCACGCACTTCTTTCGATTGTTTCACAAATTTGTTCAATAGTGCAATTTGATACTCTGATTTACAAAACGCAACTCATTTTTTGCAGGAATGATAACTTAGAAAGTTACAGCCATTTCAATTTTGAATGATTCGTTTGAAATTAACTAAATATTACGTTAGGTTTACGGGGTCTTATCCTTTCCACGCACTTCCTTCGATATTTTCACAAATTTGCTCAATAGTGCAATTTCAAACTCTACTTTAGAAAATGCAACTCAATTTTTGCAGGAATGATAACTTCGAAAGTTACAGCCATTTCAATTTTGAATTTTTTCTTTTGAAATTAACTAAATATTGCATTAGGTTCATGGGGTCTTATCCTTTTCACGCACAACTTACGAATTTTTCACATATTCGCTCAATAGTGCAGTTTTTGAAGCTGATTTAGAAAATGCAACTCATTTTTTGCAAGAATAAAACTTAAAAAGTTACAGCCATTTCAATTTTGAATTTTTTTGTTTGAAATTAACTAAATATTACGTTAGGTTTATGGGGTCTTATCCTTTCCACGCACTTCCTTTGATTTTTTCACAAATGCGCTGAATAGTGCAATTTTCTACTCTATTCTAACTCTATTACGTTAGGTATGGGGTCTTATCCTTTCCACGCACTACATACGAATTTTTCACATATTCGCTCAATAGTGCAGTTTTTGAAGCTGACTTAGAAAATGCAACTCATTTTTAGCAAGAATGAAAACTTAAAAAGTTATACCCATTTCAATTTTGAAATTTTTCGTTTGAAATTAATTAAATATTACGTTAGGTGTATGGTGTCTTATCCTTTATACGCACTTTCGATTTTTTCAAAAATTCGCTCAATAGGGCAGATTTTTAATCTGGTTTAGAATATGCAACTCATGTTTTGCAAGAATGAAAACTTAGAAAGGTACAGCCATTTCAATTTTGAGTTTTTCCTTTGAAATTAACAAAATATTCCGTTAGGTTTTCGGAGGTCTTATCCTTTCCACACACTTCTTTCGATTTTTTCACAAATTTGTTCAATAGTGCAATGTCATACTCTGATTTAGAAATGCACACCAGTTTTTGCAGGAATGATAACTTAAAAAGTTACAGCCATTTCAGTTTTGAATTTTTTGTTTGAAATTTACTAAATATTGCTTTAGGTTTATGGGGTCTTATCCTTCCACGCAATTCTTTCCAATTTTTCCCAAATTCGCAAAATAGTGCAGTTTTTAAGCTGATTTAGAAAATGCAACTCATTTCTTGTGGAAATGAAATCATAAAAAGTTATGATCATTTCAATTTTGAATTTTCCTGATTGAAATTAACTAAATATTACGTAAGGTATATGGGGTCTTATCCTTTCCTGCACTACTTTAGATTTTTTCACAAATTTGTTCAATAGTGCAATGTCGTACTCTGATTTATAAAAGCAAACCAGTTTTTGCAGGAGTGATAACTTAGAAAGTAACAGCCATTTCAATTTGGAATTTTTTCGTTTGAAATTTACTAAATATTACGTTAGGTTTTCGGGGGTCTTATCCTTTCCACACGCTTCTTTCGATTGTTTCACAAATTTTAACAATAGTGCAATGTCATACTCTGACTTAGAAAATGCAACACATTTTTAGCAGGAAAGAAAACTTAAAAAGTTACAGCCATTTCAATTTTGAATTTTTTCGTTTGAAAATAACTAAATATTACGTTAGGTTTATGGGGTCTTATCTTTTCCACGCACTCCTTTCGATTTTTTCAAAAATTCGATCAATAGTGCAATTTTCTACCCTGATTTAGAAAATTCAGCTCATTTTTTGCAAGAATGAAAATATTAAAGTTACAGCCACTTCAATTTTGATTTTTTTCGTTTGAATTAATTAAATATTACGTTAGGTATATGGGATCTTATCCTTTCCACGTACTTCTTTCGATTTTTTCACAAATTTGTTCAATAGTGGAATTTGTTACTCTGATTTAGAAATGCAAACCAGTTTTTGTAGGAATGATAATTTAAAAAGTTACAGCCATTTCAGTTTTGAATTTTGTTGTTTGAAATTAACTAAATATTGCGTTAGGTTTATGGGGTCTTATCCTTTCCACGCACTAATTCAGAATTTTTCACATATTCGTTCAATAGTGCAGATTTTGAAGCTGATTTAGAAATTGCAACTCATTTTTTGCAAGAATAAAACGTAAATAGTTACAGGCATTTCAATTTTGAATTTTTTCTTTTGAAATTAACTAAATATTACGTTAGGTTTATGGGGTCTTATCCTTTCCACGCACTTCTTCAGAATTTTTCACATATTCGCTCAATAGTGCAGATTTTGAAGCTGATTTAGAAAATGCAACTCATATTTTGCAAGACTGAAAACTTAAAAAGTTATACCCATTTCAATTTTGAAATTTTTCGTTTGAAATTAATTAAATATTACGTTAGGTGTATGGTGTCTTATCCTTTATACGCACTTTCGATTTTTTCAAAAATTCGCTGAATAGGGCAGATTTTTAATCTGGTTTAGAATATGCAACTCATGTTTTGCAAGAATGAAAACTTAGAAAGGTACAGCCATTTCAATTTTGAATTTTTTCCATTGAAATTAACAAAATATTCCGTTAGGTTATCGGAGGTCTTATCCTTTCCACACACTTCTTTCGATTTTTTCACAAATTTGTTCAATAGTGCAATGTCATACTCTGATTTAGAAATGCACACCAGTTTTTTCAGGAATGATAACTTAAAAAGTTACAGCCATTTCAGTTTTGAATTTTGTTGTTTGAAATTAACTAAATATTACGTTAGGTTTATGGGGTCTTATCCTTTCCACGCACTAATTCAGAATTTTTCACATATTCGTTCAATAGTGCAGATTTTGAAGCTGATTTAGAAAATGCAACTCATTTTTTGCAAGAATAAAACGTAAAAAGTTACAGCCATTTCAATTTTGAATTTTTTCATTTGAAATTAACTAAATATTACGTTAGGTTTATGGGGTCTTATCCTTTCCACGCACTTCTTCAGAATTTTTCACATATTCGCTCAATAGTGCAGATTTTGAAGCTGATTTAGAAAATGCAACTCATATTTTGCAAGAATGAAAACTTAAAAAGTTATACCCATTTCAATTTTGAAATTTTTCGTTTGAAATTTACTAAATATTACGTTAGGTTTTCGGGGGTCTTATCCTTTCCACACGCTTCTTTCGATTGTTTCACAAATTTTAACAAAAGTGCAATGTCATACTCTGACTTAGAAAATGCAACTCATTTTTAGCAGGAAAGAAAACTTAAAAAGTTACAGCCATTTTAATTTTGAATTTTTTCGTTTGAAAATAACTAAATATTACGTTAGGTTTATGGGGTCTAATCTTTTCCACGCAATCCTTTCGACTTTTTCAAAAATTCGATCAATAGTGCAATTTTCTACCCTGATTTAGAAAATTCAGCTCATTTTTTGCAAGAATGAAAATATATAAAGTTACAGCCACTTCAATTTTGAATTTTTCGTTTGAAATTAATTAAATATTTCGTTAGGTATATGGGATCTTATCCTTTCCACGCAGTTGTTTCGATTTTTTCACAAATTTGTTCAATAGTGCAATGTCATACTCTGATTTAGAAATGCAAACCAGTTTTTTGTAGGAATGATAACTTATAGATTTTGAAGCTGATTGAGAAAATGCAACTCATTTTTTCAAGAATAAAACTTAAAAAGTTATAGCCATTTCAATTTTGAATTTTTTTCTTTTGAAATTAACTAAATATGACGTTAGTTTTTATGGGGTCTTATCCTTTCCACGCACTTTTTCGATTTTTTCACAAATTCGCAAATAGTGCAGTTTTTAAGGTAATTTAGAAAATGCAACTAATTTTTTGCAGGAATGATAACTAGAAAGTTACAGCCATTTCAATTTTGAATGATTCGTTTGAAATTAACTAAATATTACGTTAGGTGTATGGGGTCTTATCCTTTCAGCGCACTTCTTTCGATTTTCACAAATGCGCTCAATAGTGCAAATTTTCTACTCTGATTTAGAAAATTCAACCCTTTTTTTTGCAGGATTGATAACTTAGTAAGGTTACAGCCTACTAATTTTCGTTTGAAATTTAACTAAATTTACGGAAGGTTTATGGGGTCTATCCTTTCCACGCACTTCTTTTGAATTTTTCCAAAATTCGCACAATAGTGCAGTTTTTAAGGTAATTTAGAAAATGCAACTCATTTTTTGTAAAAATTAAATTATAAAAAGTTATGTCCTTTCAATTTTGAATTTCTCGATGAAATTAAGTAAATATACGTTAGGTTTTTGTGTTCTTATCCTTTCCACGCACTTCTTTCGATTTTTTCACAAATTTGTTCAGTAGTGCAATTTCATACTCTAATTTAGAAAATGCAACTCTTTTTTGCAGGAATGATAATTTAGAAAGTTACAGCCATTTCAATTTGTTTTTTTGTTTGGAATTAACTAATATTACGTTAACTTTACGGGGTCTTATCCTTTCCACGCACTTCTTTCGATTTTTCACAAATTTGTTCAATAGTGCAATTATACTCTGATTTAGAAAATGCAACTCTTTTTTGCAGGAATGATAAACTTAGAAAAGTTACAGCCATTTCAATTTTGAATGATTCGTTTGAAATTAACTAAATATTACGTTAGGTTTACGGGGTCTTATCCTTTCCACGCACTTCCTTCGATATTTTCACAAATTTGCTCAATAGTGCAATTTCAAACTCTACTTTAGAAAATGCAACTCAATTTTTGCAGGAATGATAACTTCGAAAGTTACAGCCATTTCAATTTTGAATTTTTTCGTTTGAAATTAACTAAATATTGTTAGGTTCATGGGGTCTTATCCTTTTCACGCACAACTTTACGAATTTTTCACATATTCGCTCAATAGTGCAGTTTTTGAAGCTGATTTAGAAATTGCAACTCATTTTTTGCAAGAATGAAAACTTAAAAAGTTATACCCATTTCAATTTTGAAATTTTTCGTTTGAAATTAATTAAATATTACGTTAGGTGTATGGTGTCTTATCCTTTATACGCACTTTCGATTTTTTCAAAAATTCGCTCAATAGGGAAGATTTTTAATCTGGTTTAGAATATGCAACTCATGTTTTGCAAGAATGAAAACTTAGAAAGGTACAGCCATTTCAATTTTGAGTTTTTTCCTTTGAAATTACAAAATATTCCGTTAGGTTTTCGGAGGTCTTATCCTTTCCACACACTTCTTTCGATTTTTCACAAATTTGTTCAATAGTGCAATGTCATACTCTGATTTAGAAATGCACACCAGTTTTTAGCAGAATGATAACTTCGAAAGTTACAGCCATTTCAATTTTGAATTTTTTCTTTGGAAATTTACTAAATATTGCTTTAGGTTTATGGGGTCTTATCCTTCCACGCAATTCTTTCCAATTTTTCCCAAATTCGCAAAATAGTGCAGTTTTTAAGCTGATTTAGAAAATGCAACTCATTTCTTGTGGAAATGAAATCATAAAAAGTTATGATCATTTCAATTTTGAATTTTCCTGATTGAAATTAACTAAATATTACGTAAGGTATATGGGGTCTTATCCTTTCCTCGCACTACTTTAGATTTTTTCACAAATTTGTTCAATAGTGCAATGTCGTACTCTGATTTATAAAAGCAAACCAGTTTTTGCAGGAGTGATAACTTAGAAAGTAACAGCCATTTCAATTTGGAATTTTTTCGTTTGAAATTTACTAAATATTACGTTAGGTTTTCGGGGGTCTTATCCTTTCCACACGCTTCTTTCGATTGTTTCACAAATTTTAAATAGTGCAATGTCATACTCTGACTTAGAAAATGCAACACATTTTTAGCAGGAAAGAAAACTTAAAAAGTTACAGCCATTTCAATTTTGAATTTTTTCGTTTGAAAATAACTAAATATTACGTTAGGTTTGGGTCTTTCTTTTCCACGCACTCCTTTCGATTTTTTCAAAAATTCGATCAATAGTGCAATTTTCTACCCTGATTTAGAAAATTCAGCTCATTTTTTGCAAGAATGAAATATATAAAGTTACAGCCACTTCAATTTTGAATTTTTCGTTGAAATTAATTAAATATTACGTTAGGTATATGGGATCTTATCCTTTCCACGCAGATGTTTCGATTTTTTCACAAATTTGTTCAATAGTGCAATGTCATACTCTGATTTAGAAATGCAAACCAGTTTTTGTAGGAATGATAACTTATTAGATTTTGAAGCTGATTGAGAAAATGCAACTCATTTTTTGCAAGAATAAAACTTAAAAAGTTATAGCCATTTCAATTTTGAATTTTTTTCTTTTGAAATTAACTAAATATGACGTTAGTTTTATGGGGTCTTATCCTTTCCACGCACTTCTTTCGATTTTTTCACAAATTCGCAAAATAGTGCAGTTTTTAAGGTAATTTAGAAAATGCAACTAATTTTTGCAGGAATGATAACTTAGAAAGTTACAGCCATTTCAATTTTGAATGATTCGTTTGAAATTAACTAAATATTACGTTAGGTGTATGGGGTCTTATCCTTTCAGCGCACTTCTTTCGATTTTTTCACAAATGCGCTCAATAGTGCAATTTTCTACTCTGATTTAGAAAATTCAACCCTTTTTTTGCAGGATTGATAACTTAGTAGGTTACAGCCTACTAATTTCGTTTGAAATTTACTAAATATTACGGAAGGTTTTGGGTCTTATCCTTTCCACGCACTTCTTTTGAATTTTTCCAAATTCGCACAATAGTGCAGTTTTTAAGGTAATTTAGAAAATGCAACTCATTTTTTGTAAAAATTAAATTTAAAAAGTTATGTCCTTTCAATTTTGAATTTTCTCGATTGAAATTAAGTAATATTACGTAGGTTTTTGTGTTCTTATCCTTTCCACGCACTTCTTTCGATTTTTTCACAAATTTGTTGAGTAATGCAATTTCATACTCTAATTTAGAAAATGCAACTCATTTTTTTGCAGGAATTATAATTTAGAAAGTTACAGCCATTTCAATTTTGGTTTTTCGTTTGAAATTAACTAAATATTACGTTACACATTACGGGGTCTTATCCTTTCCACGCACTTCTTTCGATTTTTCACAAATTTGCTCAATACTGCAATTTGATACTCTGATTTAGAAACGCAACTCATTTTTTTGCAGGAATGATAACTTAGAAAGTTACAGCCATTTCAATTTTGAATGATTCGTTTGAAATTAACTAAATATTACGTTAGTGTATGGGTCTTATCCTTTCCACGCATACATATAATTTTTCACATATTGCTCAATAGTGCAGTTTTTGAAGCTGACTTAGAAAATGCAACTCATTTTTGCAAGAATGAAACTTAAAAGTTATACCCATTTCAATTTTGAAATTTTTCGTTTGAAATTATTAAATATTACGTTAGGTGTATGGTGTCTTATCCTTTATACGCACTTTCGATTTTTTCAAAAATTCGCTCAATAGGGCAGATTTTTAATCTGGTTTAGAATTGCAACTCATGTTTTGCAAGAATGAAAACTTAGAAAGGTACAGCCATTTCAATTTTGAGTTTTTCCTTTGAAATTAACAAATATTCGTTAGGTTTTCGGAGGTCTTATCCTTTCCACACACTTCTTTCGATTTTTTCACAAATTTGTTCAATAGTGCAATGTCATACTCTGATTTAGAAATTCACACCAGTTTTTGCAGGAATGATAACTTAAAAATTACAGCCATTTCAGTTTTGAATTTTTTGTTTGAAATTTACTAAATATTGCTTTAGGTTTATGGGGTCTTATCCTTCCACGCAATTCTTTCCAATTTTTCCCAAATTCGCAAAATAGTGCAGTTTTTAAGCTGATTTAGAAAATGCAACTCATTTCTTGTGGAAATGAAATCATAAAAAGTTATGATCATTTCAATTTTGAATTTTCCTGATTGAAATTAACTAAATATTACGTAAGGTATATGGGGTCTTATCCTTTCCTCGCACTACTTTAGATTTTTTCACAAATTTGTTCAATAGTGCAATGTCGTACTCTGATTTATAAAAGCAAACCAGTTTTTGCAGGAGTGATAACTTAGAAAGTAACAGCCATTTCAATTTGGAATTTTTTCGTTTGAAATTTACTAAATATTACGTTAGGTTTTCGGGGGTCTTATCCTTTCCACACGCTTCTTTCGATTGTTTCACAAATTTTAACAATAGTGCAATGTCATACTCTGAATTAGAAAATGCAACACATTTTTAGCAGGAAAGAAAACTTAAGAAGTTACAGCCATTTCAATTTTGATTTTTTTCGTTTGAAAATAACTAAATATTACGTTAGGTTTATGGGGTCTTATCTTTTCCACGCACTCCTTTCGATTTTTTCAAAAATTCGATCAATAGTGCAATTTTCTACCCTGATTTAGAAAATTCAGCTCATTTTTTGCAAGAATGAAAATATTTAAAGTTACAGCCACGTCAATTTTGATTTTTTTCGTTTGATATTAATTAAATATTACGTTAGGTATATGGGATCTTATCCTTTCCACGTACTTCTTTCGATTTTTTCACAAATTTGTTCAATAGTGGAATTTGTTACTCTGATTTAGAAATGCAAACCAGTTTTTGTAGGAATGATAACTTAAAAAGTTACAGCCATTTCAGTTTTGAATTTTGTTGTTTGAAATTAACTAAATATTGCGTTAGGTTTATGGGGTCTTATCCTTTCCACGCACTAATTCAGAATTTTTCACATATTCGTTCAATAGTGCAGATTTTGAAGCTGATTTAGAAAATGCAACTCATTTTTTGCAAGAATAAAACGTAAAAAGTTACAGGCATTTCAATTTTGAATTTTTTCTTTTGAAATTAACTAAATATTACGTTAGGTTTATGGGGTCTTATCCTTTCCACGCACTTCTTCAGAATTTTTCACATATTCGCTCAATAGTGCAGATTTTGAAGCTGATTTAGAAAATGCAACTCATATTTTGCAAGACTGAAAACTTAAAAAGTTATACCCATTTCAATTTTGAAATTTTTCGTTTGAAATTAATTAAATATTACGTTAGGTGTATGGTGTCTTATCCTTTATACGCACTTTCGATTTTTTCAAAAATTCGCTGAATAGGCAGATTTTTAATCTGGTTTAGAATATGCAACTCATGTTTTGCAAGAATGAAAACTTAGAAAGGTACAGCCATTTCAATTTTGAATTTTTTCCATTGAAATTAACAAAATATTCCGTTAGGTTATCGGAGGTCTTATCCTTTCCACACACTTCTTTCGATTTTTTCACAAATTTGTTCAATAGTGCAATGTCATACTCTGATTTAGAAATGCACACCAGTTTTTTCAGGAATGATAACTTAAAAAGTTACAGCCATTTCAGTTTTGAATTTTGTTGTTTGAAATTAACTAAATATTACGTTAGGTTTATGGGGTCTTATCCTTCCACGCACTAATTCAGAATTTTTCACATATTCGTTCAATAGTGCAGATTTTGAAGCTGATTTAGAAAATGCAACTCATTTTTTGCAAGAATAAAACGTAAAAAGTTACAGCCATTTCAATTTTGAATTTTTTCATTTGAAATTAACTAAATATTACGTTAGGTTTATGGGGTCTTATCCTTTCCACGCACTTCTTCTTCAGATTTTTTCACATATTCGCTCAATAGTGCAGATTTTGAAGCTGATTTAGAAAATGCAACTCATATTTTGCAAGAATGAAAACTTAAAAAGTTATACCCATTTCAATTTTGAAATTTTTCGTTTGAAATTTACTAAATATTACGTTAGGTTTTCGGGGGTCTTATCCTTTCCACACGCTTCTTTCGATTGTTTCACAAATTTTAACAAAAGTGCAATGTCATACTCTGACTTAGAAAATGCAACTCATTTTTAGCAGGAAAGAAAACTTAAAAAGTTACAGCCATTTTAATTTTGAATTTTTTCGTTTGAAAATAACTAAATATTACGTTAGGTTTATGGGGTCTAATCTTTTCCACGCAATCCTTTCGACTTTTTCAAAAATTCGATCAATAGTGCAATTTTCTACCCTGATTTAGAAAATTCAGCTCATTTTTTGCAAGAATGAAAATATATAAAGTTACAGCCACTTCAATTTTGAATTTTTCGTTTGAAATTAATTAAATATTTCGTTAGGTATATGGGATCTTATCCTTTCCACGCAGTTGTTTCGATTTTTTCACAAATTTGTTCAATAGTGCAATGTCATACTCTGATTTAGAAATGCAAACCAGTTTTTGTAGGAATGATAACTTATAAGATTTTGAAGCTGATTGAGAAAATGCAACTCATTTTTTGCAAGAATAAAACTTAAAAAGTTATAGCCATTTCAATTTTGAATTTTTTCTTTTGAAATTAACTAAATATGACGTTAGTTTTATGGGGTCTTATCCTTTCCACGCACTTATTTCGATTTTTTCACAAATTCGCAAAATAGTGCAGTTTTTAAGGTAATTTAGAAAATGCAACTAATTTTTTGCAGGAATGATAACTTAGAAAGTTACAGCCATTTCAATTTTGAATGATTCGTTTGAAATTAACTAAATATTACGTTAGGTGTATGGGGTCTTATCCTTTCAGCGCACTTCTTTCGATTTTCACAAATGCGCTCAATAGTGCAAATTTCTACTCTGATTTAGAAAATTCAACCCTTTTTTTGCAGGATTGATAACTTAGTAGGTTACAGCCTACTAATTTCGTTTGAAATTTACTAAATATTACGGAAGGTTTATGGGGTCTTATCCTTTCCACGCACTTCTTTTGAATTTTTCCAAAATTCGCACAATAGTGCAGTTTTTAAGGTAATTTAGAAAATGCAACTCATTTTTGTAAAAATTAAATTATAAAAAGTTATGTCCTTTCAATTTTGAATTTTCTCGATTGAAATTAAGTAAATATTACGTTAGGTTTTTGTGTTCTTATCCTTTCCACGCACTTCTTTCGATTTTTTCACAAATTTGTTCAGTAGTGCAATTTCATACTCTAATTTAGAAAATGCAACTCATTTTTTGCAGGAATGATAATTTAGAAAGTTACAGCCATTTCAATTTTGTTTTTTCGTTTGGAATTAACTAAATATTACGTTAACTTTACGGGGTCTTATCCTTTCCACGCACTTCTTTCGATTGTTTCACAAATTTGTTCAATAGTGCAATTTGATACTCTGATTTACAAAACGCAACTCATTTTTTGCAGGAATGATAACTTAGAAAGTTACAGCCATTTCAATTTTGAATGATTCGTTTGAAATTAACTAAATATTACGTTAGGTTTACGGGGTCTTATCCTTTCCACGCACTTCCTTCGATATTTTCACAAATTTGCTCAATAGTGCAATTTCAAACTCTACTTTAGAAAATGCAACTCAATTTTTGCAGGAATGATAACTTCGAAAGTTACAGCCATTTCAATTTTGAATTTTTTCTTTTGAAATTAACTAAATATTGCATTAGGTTCATGGGGTCTTATCCTTTTCACGCACAACTTACGAATTTTTCACATATTCGCTCAATAGTGCAGTTTTTGAAGCTGATTTAGAAATTGCAACTCATTTTTTGCAAGAATGAAAACTTAAAAAGTTATACCCATTTCAATTTTGAAATTTTTCGTTTGAAATTAATTAAATATTACGTTAGGTGTATGGTGTCTTATCCTTTATACGCACTTTCGATTTTTTCAAAAATTCGCTCAATAGGGAAGATTTTTAATCTACTTTAGAATATGCAACTCATGTTTTGCAAGAATGAAAACTTAGAAAGGTACAGCCATTTCAATTTTGAGTTTTTTCCTTTGAAATTAACAAAATATTCCGTTAGGTTTTCGGAGGTCTTATCCTTTCCACACTTCTTTCGATTTTTTCACAAATTTGTTCAATAGTGCAATGTCATACTCTGATTTAGAAATGCACACCAGTTTTTGCAGGAATGATAACTTAAAAAGTTACAGCCATTTCAGTTTTGAATTTTTTTGTTTGAAATTTACTAAATATTGCTTTAGGTTTATGGGGTCTTATCCTACCACGCAATTCTTTCCAATTTTTCCCAAATTCGCAAAATAGTGCAGTTTTTAAGCTGATTTAGAAAATGCAACTCATTTCTTGTGGAAATGAAATCATAAAAAGTTATGATCATTTCAATTTTGAATTTTCCTGATTGAAATTAACTAAATATTACGTAAGGTATATGGGGTCTTATCCTTTCCTTGCACTACTTTAGATTTTTTCACAAATTTGTTCAATAGTGCAATGTCGTACTCTGATTTATAAAAGCAAACCAGTTTTTGCAGGAGTGATAACTTAGAAAGTAACAGCCATTTCAATTTGGAATTTTTTCGTTTGAAATTTACTAAATATTACGTTAGGTTTTCGGGGGTCTTATCCTTTCCACACGCTTCTTTCGATTGTTTCACAAATTTTAACAATAGTGCAATGTCATACTCTGACTTAGAAAATGCAACTCATTTTTAGCAGGAAAGAAAACTTAAAAAGTTACAGCCATTTCAATTTTGAATTTTTTCGTTTGAAAATAACTAAATATTACGTTAGGTTTATGGGGTCTTATCTTTTCCACGCACTCCTTTCGATTTTTTCAAAATTCGATCAATAGTGCAATTTTCTACCCTGATTTAGAAAATTCAGCTCATTTTTTGCAAGAATGAAAATATATAAAGTTACAGCCACTTCAATTTTGAATTTTTCGTTTGAAATTAATTAAATATTACGTTAGGTATATGGGATCTTATCCTTTCCACGCAGATGTTTCGATTTTTTCACAAATTTGTTCAATAGTGCAATGTCATACTCTGATTTAGAAATGCAAACCAGTTTTTGTAGGAATGATAACTTATTAGATTTTGAAGCTGATTGAGAAAATGCAACTCATTTTTTGCAAGAATAAAACTTAAAAAGTTAGCATTTCAATTTTGAATTTTTCTTTGAAATTAACTAAATATGACGTTAGTTTTATGGGGTCTTATCCTTTCCACGCACTTCTTTCGATTTTTTCACAAATTCGCAAAATAGTGCAGTTTTTAAGGTAATTTAGAAAATGCAACTAATTTTTTGCAGGAATGATAACTTAGAAAGTTACAGCCATTTCAATTTTGAATGATTCGTTTGAAATTAACTAAATATTACGTTAGGTGTATGGGGTCTTATCCTTTCAGCGCACTTCTTTCGATTTTTTCACAAATGCGCTCAATAGTGCAATTTTCTACTCTGATTTAGAAAATTCAACCCTTTTTTTGCAGGATTGATAACTTAGTAGGTTACAGCCTACTAATTTCGTTTGAAATTACTAAATATTACGGAAGGTTTTGGGGTCTTATCCTTTCCACGCACTTCTTTTGAATTTTTCCAAATTCGCACAATAGTGCAGTTTTAAGGTAATTTAGAAAATGCAACTCATTTTTGTAAAAATTAAATTATAAAAAGTTATGTCCTTTCAATTTTGAATTTTCTCGATTGAAATTAAGTAAATATTACGTAGGTTTTTTGTGTTCTTATCCTTTCCACGCACTTCTTTCGATTTTTTCACAAATTTGTTGTAATGCAATTTCATACTCTAATTTAGAAAATGCAACTCATTTTTTGCAGGAATTATAATTTAGAAAGTTACAGCCATTTCAATTTTGGTTTTTCGTTTGAAATTAACTAAATATTACGTTAACATTACGGGTCTTATCCTTTCCACGCACTTCTTTCGATTTTTCACAAATTTGCTCAATAGTGCAATTTGATACTCTGATTTACAAAAGCAACTCATTTTTGCAGGAATGATAACTTAGAAAGTTACAGCCATTTCAATTTTGAATGATTCGTTTGAAATTAACTAAATATTACGTTAGGTATGGGGTCTTATCCTTTCTACGCAATACTACGAATTTTTCACATATTAGCTCAATAGTGCAGTTTTTGAAGCTGACTTAGAAAATGCAACTCATTTTTTGCAAGAATGAAAACTTAAAAAGTTACCCATTTCAATTTTGAAATTTTTCGTTTGAAATTAATTAAATATTACGTTAGGTGTATGGTGTCTTATCCTTTACGCACTTTCGATTTTTTCAAAAATTCGCTCAATAGGGCAATTTTTAATCTGGTTTAGAATATGCAACTCATGTTTTGCAAGAATGAAAACTTAGAAAGGTACAGCCATTTCAATTTTGAGTTTTTTCCTTTGAAATTAACAAAATATTCCGTTAGGTTTTCGGAGGTCTTATCCTTTCCACACACTTCTTTCGATTTTTTCACAAATTTGTTCAATAGTGCAATGTCATACTCTGATTTAGAAATGCACACCAGTTTTTGCAGGAATGATAACTTAAAAAGTTACAGCCATTTCAGTTTTGAATTTTGTTGTTTGAAATTACTAAATATTGCTTTAGGTTTATGGGGTCTTATCCTTCCACGCAATTCTTTCAATTTTTCCCAAATTCGCAAAATAGTGCAGTTTTTAAGCTGATTAGAAAATGCAACTCATTTCTTGTGGAAATGAAATCATAAAAAGTTATGATCATTTCAATTTTGAATTTTCCTGATTGAAATTAACTAAATATTACGTAAGGTATATGGGGTCTTATCCTTTCCTCGCACTACTTTAGATTTTTTCACAAATTTGTTCAATAGTGCAATGTCGTACTCTGATTTATAAAAGCAAACCAGTTTTTGCAGGAGTGATAACTTAGAAAGTAACAGCCATTTCATTTGGAATTTTTTCGTTTGAAATTTACTAAATATTACGTTAGGTTTTCGGGGTCTTATCCTTTCCACACGCTTCTTTCGATTGTTTCACAAATTTTAACAATAGTGCAATGTCATACTCTGACTTAGAAAATGCAACTCATTTTTAGCAGGAAAGAAAACTTAAAAGTTACAGCCATTTCAATTTTGAATTTTTTCGTTTGAAAATAACTAAATATTACGTTAGGTTTATGGGGTCTTATCTTTTCCACGCACTCCTTTCGATTTTTTCAAAAATTCGATCAATAGTGCAATTTTCTACCCTGATTTAGAAAATTCAGCTCATTTTTTGCAAGAATGAAAATATTAAAGTTACAGCCACTTCAATTTTGAATTTTTCGTTGAAATTAATTAAATATTACGTTAGGTATATGGGATCTTATCCTTTCCACGCAGATGTTTCGATTTTTTCACAAATTTGTTCAATAGTGCAATGTCATACTCTGATTTAGAAATGCAAACCAGTTTTTGTAGGAATGATAACTTATTAGATTTTGAAGCTGATTGAGAAAATGCAACTCATTTTTTGCAAGAATAAAACTTAAAAAGTTATAGCATTTCAATTTTGAATTTTTTCTTTTGAAATTAACTAAATATGACGTTAGTTTATGGGGTCTTATCCTTTCCACGCACTTCTTTCGATTTTTCACAAATTCGCAAATAGTGCAGTTTTTAAGGTAATTTAGAAAATGCAACTAATTTTTTGCAGAATGATAACTTAGAAAGTTACAGCCATTTCAATTTGAATGATTCGTTTGAAATTAACTAAATATTACGTTAGGTGTATGGGGTCTTATCCTTTCAGCGCACTTCTTTCGATTTTTTCACAAATGCGCTCAATAATGCAATTTTCTACTCTGATTTAGAAAATTCAACCCTTTTTTGCAGGATTGATAACTTAGTAGGTTACAGCCTACTAATTTCGTTTGAAATTTACTAAATATTACGGAAGGTTTATGGGGTCTTATCCTTTCCACGCACTTCTTTTGAATTTTTCCAAAATTCGCACAATAGTGCAGTTTTTAAGGTAATTTAGAAAATGCAACTCATTTTTGTAAAAATTAAATTATAAAAAGTTATGTCCTTTCAATTTTGAATTTCTCGATTGAAATTAAGTAAATATTACGGTAGGTTTTTGTGTTCTTATCCTTTCCACGCACTTCTTTCGATTTTTTCACAAATTTGTTGAGTAATGCAATTTCATACTCTATTTAGAAAATGCAACTCATTTTTTGCAGGAATATAATTTAGAAAGTTACAGCCATTTCAATTTTGGTTTTTCGTTTGAAATTAACTAAATATTACGTTAACACATTACGGGGTCTTATCCTTTCCACGCACTTCTTTCGATTGTTTCACAAATTTGCTCAATAGTGCAATTTGATACTCTGATTTACAAACCGCAACTCATTTTTTGCAGGAATGATAACTTAGAAAGTTACAGCCATTTCAATTTTGAATGATTCGTTTGAAATTAACTAAATATTACGTTAGGTGTATGGGGTCTTATCCTTTCTACGCAATACATACGAATTTTTCACATATTAGCTCAATAGTGCAGTTTTTGAAGCTGACTTAGAAAATGCAACTCATTTTTTGCAAGAATGAAAACTTAAAAAGTTATACCCATTTCAATTTTGAAATTTTTCGTTTGAAATTAATTAAATATTACGTTAGGTGTATGGTGTCTTATCCTTTATACGCACTTTCGATTTTTTCAAAAATTCGCTCAATAGGCAGATTTTAATCTGGTTTAGAATATGCAACTCATTTTTGCAAGAATGAAAACTTAGAAAGGTACAGCCATTTCAATTTTGAGTTTTTTCCTTTGAAATTAACAAAATATTCCGTTAGGTTTTCGGAGGTCTTATCCTTTCCACACACTTCTTTCGATTTTTTCACAAATTTGTTCAATAGTGCAATGTCATACTCTGATTTAGAAATTCACACAAGTTTTTGCAGGAATGATAACTTAAAAAGTTACAGCCATTTCAGTTTTGAATTTTGTGTTTGAAATTTACTAAATATTGCTTTAGGTTTATGGGGTCTTATCCTTCCACGCAATTCTTTCCAATTTTTCCCAATTCGCAAATAGTGCAGTTTTTAAGCTGATATAGAAAATGCAACTCATTTCTTGTGAAATGAAATCATAAAAAGTTATGATCATTTCAATTTTGAATTTTCCTGATTGAAATTAACTAAATATTACGTAAGGTATATGGGGTCTTATCCTTTCCTCGCATACTTTAGATTTTTTCACAAATTTGTTCAATAGTGCAATGTGTACTCTGATTTATAAAAGCAAACCAGTTTTTGCAGGAGTGATAACTTAGAAAGTAACAGCCATTTCAATTTGGAATTTTTTCGTTTGAAATTTACTAAATATTACGTTAGGTTTTCGGGGGTCTTATCCTTTCCACACGCTTCTTTCGATTGTTTCACAAATTTTAACAATAGTGCAATGTCATACTCTGACTTAGAAAATGCAACATTTTTAGCAGGAAAGAAAACTTAAAAAGTTACAGCCATTTCAATTTTGATTTTTTCGTTTGAAAATAACTAAATATTACGTTAGGTTTATGGGGTCTTATCTTTTCCACGCACTCCTTTCGATTTTTTCAAAAATTCGATCAATAGTGCAATTTTCTACCCTGATTTAGAAAATTCAGCTCATTTTTTGCAAGAATGAAAATATTTAAAGTTACAGCTACGTCAATTTTGATTTTTTTCGTTATATTAATTAAATATTACGTTAGGTTATGGGATCTTATCCTTTCCACGTACTTCTTTCGATTTTTTCACAAATTTGTTCAATAGTGGAATTTGTTACTCTGATTTAGAAATGCAACCAGTTTTTGTAGGAATGATAACTTAAAAAGTTACAGCCATTTCAGTTTTGAATTTTGTTTTTGAAATTAACTAAATATTGCGTTAGGTTTATGGGGTCTTATCCTTTCCACGCACTAATTCAGAATTTTTCACATATTCGTTCAATAGTGCAGATTTGAAGCTGATTTAGAAAATGCAACTCATTTTTTGCAAGAATAAAACGTAAAAAGTTACAGCTTTCAATTTTGAATTTTTTCTTTTGAAATTAACTAAATATTACGTTAGGTTTATGGGGTCTTATCCTTTCCACGCACTTCTTCAGAATTTTCACATATTCGCTCAATAGTGCAGATTTTGAAGCTGATTTAGAAAATGCAACTCATATTTTGCAAGACTGAAAACTTAAAAAGTTATACCCATTTCAATTTTGAAATTTTTCGTTTGAAATTAATTAAATATTACGTTAGGTGTATGGTGTCTTATCCTTTATACGCACTTTCGATTTTTCAAAATTCGCTGAATAGGGCAGATTTTTAATCTGGTTTAGAATATGCAACTCATGTTTTGCAAGAATGAAAACTTAGAAAGGTACAGCCATTTCAATTTTGAATTTTTTCCATTGAAATTAACAAATATTCCGTTAGGTTTATCGGAGGTCTTATCCTTTCCACACACTTCTTTCGATTTTTTCACAAATTTGTTCAATAGTGCAATGTCATACTCTGATTTAGAAATGCACACCAGTTTTTTCAGGAATGATAACTTAAAAAGTTACAGCCATTTCAGTTTTGAATTTTGTTGTTTGAAATTAACTAAATATTACGTTAGGTTTATGGGGTCTTATCCTTTCCACGCACTAATTCAGAATTTTTCACATATTCGTTCAATATTGCAGATTTTGAAGCTGATTTAGAAAATGCAACTCATTTTTTGCAAGAATAAAACGTAAAAAGTTACAGCCATTTCAATTTTGAATTTTTTCATTTGAAATTAACTAAATATTACGTTAGGTTTGGGGTCTTATCCTTTCCCGCACTTCTTCAGAATTTTTCACATATTCGCTCAATAGTGCAGATTTTGAAGCTGATTTAGAAAATGCAACTCATATTTTGCAAGAATGAAAACTTAAAAAGTTATACCCATTTCAATTTTGAAATTTTTCGTTTGAAATTTACTAAATATTACGTTAGGTTTTCGGGGGTCTTATCCTTTCCACACGCTTCTTTCGATTGTTTCACAAATTTTAACAAAGTGCAATGTCATACTCTGACTTAGAAATGCAACTCATTTTTAGCAGGAAAGAAAACTTAAAAAGTTACAGCCATTTCAATTTTGAATTTTTTCGTTTGAAAATAACTAAATATTACGTTAGGTTTATGGGGTCTTATCTTTTCCACGCACTCCTTTCGATTTTTTCAAAAATTCGATCAATAGTGCAATTTTCTACCCTGATTTAGAAAATTCAGCTCATTTTTTGCAAGAATGAAAATATAAAGTTACAGCCACTTCAATTTTGAATTTTTCGTTTGAAATTAATTAAATATTACGTTAGGTATATGGGATCTTATCCTTTCCACGCAGTTGTTTCGATTTTTTCACAAATTTGTTCAATAGTGCAATGTCATACTCTGATTTAGAAATGCAAACCAGTTTTTGTAGGAATGATAACTTATAGATTTTGAAGCTGATTGAGAAAATGCAACTCATTTTTTGCAAGAATAAAACTTAAAAAGTTATAGCATTTCAATTTGAATTTTTTCTTTTGAAATTAACTAAATATGACGTTAGTTTTATGGGGTCTTATCCTTTCCACGCACTTCTTTCGATTTTTTCACAAATTCGCAAAATAGTGCAGTTTTTAAGGTAATTTAGAAAAAGCAACTAATTTTTTGCAGGAATGATAACTTAGAAAGTTACAGCCATTTCAATTTTGAATGATTCGTTTGAAATTAACTAAATATTACGTTAGGTGTATGGGGTCTTATCCTTTCAGCGCACTTCTTTCGATTTTTCACAAATGCGCTCAATAGTGCAATTTCTACTCTGATTTAGAAAATTCAACCCTTTTTTTGCAGGATTGATAACTTAGTAGGTTACAGCCTACTAATTTCGTTTGAAATTTACTAAATATTACGGAAGGTTTATGGGGTCTTATCCTTTCCACGCACTTCTTTTGAATTTTTCCAAAATTCGCACAATAGTGCAGTTTTTAAGGTAATTTAGAAAATGCAACTCATTTTTTTGTAAAAATTAAATTATAAAAAGTTATGTCCTTTCAATTTTGAATTTTCTCGATTGAAAATTAAGTAAATATTACGGTAGGTTTTTGTGTTCTATCCTTTCCACGCACTTCTTTCGATTTTTTCACAAATTGTTGAGTAGTGCAATTTCATACTCTAATTTAGAAAATGCAACTCATTTTTTGCAGGAATTATAATTTAGAAAGTTACAGCCATTTCAATTTTGTTTTTTCGTTTGAATTAACTAAATATTACGTTAACACATTACGGGGTCTTATCCTTTCCACGCACTTCTTTCGATTGTTTCACAAATTTGCTCAATAGTGCAATTTGATACTCTGATTTACAAAACGCAACTCATTTTTTGCAGGAATGATAACTTAGAAAGTTACAGCCATTTCAATTTTGAATGATTCGTTTGAAATTAACTAAATATTACGTTAGGTTTATGGGGTCTTATCCTTTCTACGCACTACATACGAATTTTCACATATTAGCTCAATAGTGCAGTTTTTGAAGCTGACTTAGAAAATGCAACTCATTTTTTGCAAGAATGAAAACTTAAAAAGTTACCCATTTCAATTTGAAATTTTTCGTTTGAAATTAATTAAATATTACGTTAGGTGTATGGTGTCTTATCCTTTATACGCACTTTCGATTTTTTCAAAAATTCGCTCAATAGGGCAGATTTTTAATCTGTTTAGAAATATGCAACTCATGTTTTGCAAGAATGAAAACTTAGAAAGGTACAGCCATTTCATTTTGAGTTTTTTCCTTGAATTAACAAAATATTCCGTTAGGTTTTCGGAGGTCTTATCCTTTCCACACACTTCTTTCGATTTTTTCACAAATTTGTTCAATAGTGCAATGTCATACTCTGATTTAGAAATTCACACCAGTTTTTGCAGGAATGATAACTTAAAAGTTACAGCCATTTCAGTTTTGAATTTTGTGTTTGAAATTACTAAATATTGCTTTAGGTTTATGGGATCTTATCCTTTCCACGCACTTCTTCAGAATTTTTCACATATTCGCTCAATAGTGCAGATTTTGAAGCTGATTTAGAAAATGCAACTCATATTTTGCAAGACTGAAAACTTAAAAAGTTATACCATTTCAATTTGAAATTTTTCGTTTGAAATTAATTAAATATTACGTTAGGTGTATGGTGTCTTATCCTTTATACGCACTTTCGATTTTTACAAAAATTCGCTGAATAGGGCAGATTTTTAATCTGGTTTAGAATATGCAACTCATGTTTTGCAAGAATGAAACTTAGAAAGGTACAGCCATTTCAATTTGAATTTTTTTCCATTGAAATTAACAAAATATTCCGTCAGGTTTCGGAGGTCTTATCCTTTCCACACACTTCTTTCGATTTTTTCACAAATTTGTTCAATAGTGCAATGTCATACTCTGATTTAGAAATGCACACCACTTTTTTCAGGAATGATAACTTAAAAAGTTACAGCCATTTCAGTTTTGAATTTTGTTGTTTGAAATTAACTAAATATTACGTTAGGTTTATGGGGTCTTATCCTTTCCACGCACTAATTCAGAATTTTTCACATATTCGTTCAATAGTGCAGATTTTGAAGCTGATTTAGAAAATGCAACTCATTTTTTGCAAGAATAAAACGTAAAAAGTTACAGCCATTTCAATTTTGAATTTTTTCTTTTGAAATTAACTAAATATTACGTTAGGTTTATGGGGTCTTATCCTTTCCACGCACTTCTTCAGAATTTTTCACATATTCGCTCAATAGTGCAGATTTTGAAGCTGATTTAGAAAATGCAACTCATATTTTGCAAGAATGAAAACTTAAAAAGTTATACCCATTTCAATTTTGAAATTTTTCGTTTGAAATTAATTAAATATTACGTTAGGTGTATGGTGTCTTATCGTTTATACGCACTTTCGATTTTTTTAAACATTCGCTGAATAGGGCAGATTTTTAATCTGGTTTCGAATATGCAACTCATGTTTTGCAAGAATGAAAACTTAGAAAGGTACAGCCATTTCAATTTTGAATTTTTTCCTTTGAAATTAACAAAATATTCCGTTAGGTTTTCGGAGGTCTTATCCTTTCCACACACTTCTTTCGATTTTTTCACAAATTTGTTCAATAGTGCAATGTCATACTCTGATTTAGAAATGCACACCAGTTTTTTCAGGAATGATAACTTAAAAAGTTACAGCCATTTCAGTTTTGAATTTTTTGTTTGAAATTTACTAAATATTGATTTCGGTTTTGGGGTCTTATCCTTCCACGCAATTCTTTCCAATTTTTCCCAAATTCGCAAAATAGTGCAGTTTTTAAGCTGATTTAGAAAATGCAACTCATTTCTTGTGGAAATGAATCATAAAAAGTTATGATCATTTCAATTTTGAATTTTCCTGATTGAAATTAACTAAATATTACGTAAGGTATATGGGGTCTTATCCTTTCCTCGCACTACTTTAGATTTTTTCACAAATTTGTTCAATAGTGCAATGTTGTACTCTGATTTATAAAAGCAAACCAGTTTTTGCAGGAGTGATAACTTAGAAAGTAACAGCCATTTCACTTTGGAATTTTTTCGTTTGAAATTTACTAAATATTACGTTAGGTTTTCGGGGGTCTTATCCTTTCCACACGCTTCTTTCGATTGTTTCACAAATTTTAACAATAGTGCAATGTCATACTCTGACTTAGAAAATGCAACTCATTTTTAGCAGGAAAGAAAACTTAAAAAGTTACAGCCATTTCAATTTTGAATTTTTTCGTTTGAAAATAACTAAATATTACGTTAGGTTTATGGGGTCTTATCTTTTCCACGCACTCCTTTCGATTTTTTCAAAAATTCGATCAATAGTGCAATTTTCTACCCTGATTTAGAAAATTCAGCTCATTTTTTGCAAGAATGAAAATATTTAAAGTTACAGCCACGTCAATTTTGATTTTTTTCGTTTGATATTAATTAAATATTACGTTAGGTATATGGGATCTTATCCTTTCCACGTACTTCTTTCGATTTTTTCACAAATTTGTTCAATAGTGGAATTTGTTACTCTGATTTAGAAATGCAAACCAGTTTTTGTAGGAATGATAACTTAAAAAGTTACAGCCATTTCAGTTTTGATTTTGTTGTTTGAAATTAACTAAATATTGCGTTAGGTTTATGGGGTCTTATCCTTTCCACGCACTAATTCAGAATTTTTCACAATTCGTTCAATAGTGCAGATTTTGAAGCTGATTTAGAAAATGCAACTCATTTTTTGCAAGAATAAAACGTAAAAAGTTACAGCCATTTCAATTTTGAATTTTTTCTTTTGAAATTAACTAAATATTACGTTAGGTGTATGGGGTCTTATCCTTTCTACGCACTACATACGAATTTTTCACATATTCTCAATAGTGCAGTTTCTGAAGCTGACGTAGAAAATGCAACTCATGTTTTGCAAGAATGAAAACTTAAAAAGTTATACCCATTTCAATTTTGAAATTTTTCGTTTGAAATTAATTAAATATTACGTTAGGTGTATGGTGTCTTATCCTTTATACGCACTTTCGATTTTTTCAAAAATTCGCTGAATAGGGCAGATTTTTAATCTGGTTTAGAATATGCAACTCATGTTTTGCAAGAATGAAAACTTAGAAAGGTACAGCCATTTCAATTTTGAATTTTTTCCATTGAAATTAACAAAATATTCCGTTAGGTTTCGGAGGTCTTATCCTTTCCACACACTTCTTTCGATTTTTTCACAAATTTGTTCAATAGTGCAATGTCATACTCTGATTTAGAAATGCACACCAGTTTTTTTCAGGAATGATAACTTAAAAAGTTACAGCCATTTCAGTTTTGAATTTTGTTGTTTGAAATTAACTAAATATTACGTTAGGTTATGGGGTCTTATCCTTTCCACGCACTAATTCAGAATTTTCACATATTCGTTCAATAGTGCAGATTTTGAAGCTGATTTAGAAAATGCAACTCATTTTTGCAAGAATAAAACGTAAAAAGTTAAAGCCATTTCAATTTTGAATTTTTTCTTTGAAATTAACTAAATATTACGTTAGGTTTATGGGGTCTTATCCTTTCCACGCACTTCTTCAGAATTTTTCACATATTCGCTCAAGTGCAGATTTTGAAGCTGATTTAGAAAATGCAACTCATATTTTGCAAGAATGAAAACTTAAAAAGTATACCCATTTCAATTTGAAATTTTTCGTTTGAAATTTACTAAATATTACGTTAGGTTTTCGGGGTCTTATCATTTCCACACGCTTCTTTCGATTGTTTCACAAATTTTAACAATAGTGCAATGTCATACTCTGACTTAGAAAATGCAACTCATTTTTAGCAGGAAAGAAAACTTAAAAAGTTACAGCCATTTCAATTTTGAATTTTTTCGTTTGAAAATAACTAAATATTACGTTAGGTTTATGGGGTCTTATCTTTTCCACGCACTCCTTTCGATTTTTTCAAAAATTCGATCAATAGTGCAATTTTCTACCCTGATTTAGAAAATTCAGCTCATTTTTTGCAAGAATGAAAATATATAAAGTTACAGCCACTTCAATTTTGAATTTTTCGTTTGAAATTAATTAAATATTTCGTTAGGTATATGGGATCTTATCCTTTCCACGCAGTTGTTTCGATTTTTTCACAAATTTGTTGAATAGTGCAATGTCATACTCTGATTTAGAAATGCAAACCAGTTTTTGTAGGAATGATAACTTATAAGATTTTGAAGCTGATTGAGAAAATGCAACTCATTTTTTGCAAGAATAAAACTTAAAAAGTTATAGCCATTTCAATTTTGAATTTTTCTTTTGAAATTAACTAAATATGACGTTAGTTTTATGGGGTCTTATCCTTTCCACGCACTTATTTCGATTTTTCACACAAATTCGCAAAATATTGCAGTTTTTAAGGTAATTTAGAAAATGCAACTATTTTTTGCAGGAATGATAACTTAGAAAGTTACAGCCATTTCAATTTTGAATGATTCGTTTGAAATTAACTAAATATTACGTTAGGTGTATGGGGTCTTATCCTTTCAGCGCACTTCTTTCGATTTTCACAAATGCGCTCAATAGTGCAAATTTCTACTCTGATTTAGAAAATTCAACCCTTTTTTTGCAGGATTGATAACTTAGTAGGTTACAGCCTACTAATTTCGTTTGAAATTTACTAAATATTACGGAAGGTTTATGGGGTCTTATCCTTTCCACGCACTTCTTTTGAATTTTTCCAAAATTCGCACAATAGTGCAGTTTTTAAGGTAATTTAGAAAATGCAACTCATTTTTTGTAAAAATTAAATTATAAAAAGTTATGTCCTTTCAATTTTGAATTTTCTCGATTGAAATTAAGTAAATATTACGTTAGGTTTTTGTGTTCTTATCCTTTCCACGCACTTCTTTCGATTTTTTCACAAATTTGTTCAGTAGTGCAATTTCATACTCTAATTTAGAAAATGCAACTCATTTTTTGCAGGAATGATAATTTAGAAAGTTACAGCCATTTCAATTTTGTTTTTTCGTTTGGAATTAACTAAATATTACGTTAACTATACGGGGTCTTATCCTTTCCACGCACTTCTTTCGATTGTTTCACAAATTTGTTCAATAGTGCAATTTGATACTCTGATTTACAAAACGCAACTCATTTTTTGCAGGAATGATAACTTAGAAAGTTACAGCCATTTCAATTTTGAATGATTCGTTTGAAATTAACTAAATATTACGTTAGGTTTACGGGGTCTTATCCTTTCCACGCACTTCCTTCGATATTTTCACAAATTTGCTCAATAGTGCAATTTCAAACTCTACTTTAGAAAATGCAACTCAATTTTTGCAGGAATGATAACTTCGAAAGTTACAGCCATTTCAATTTTGAATTTTTTTTTGAAATTAACTAAATATTGCATTAGGTTCATGGGGTCTTATCCTTTTCACGCACAACTTACGAATTTTTCACATATTCCTCAATAGTGCAGTTTTTGAAGCTGATTTATAAATTGCAACTCATTTTTTGCAAGAATGAAAACTTAAAAAGTTATACCCATTTCAATTTTGAAATTTTTCGTTTGAAATTAATTAAATATTACGTTAGGTGTATGGTGTCTTATCCTTTATACGCACTTTCGATTTTTTCAAAAATTCGCTCAATAGGGAAGATTTTTAATCTACTTTAGAATATGCAACTCATGTTTTGCAAGAATGAAAACTTAGAAAGGTACAGCCATTTCAATTTTGAGTTTTTTCCTTTGAAATTAACAAAATATTCCGTTAGGTTTTCGGAGGTCTTATCCTTTCCACACACTTCTTTCGATTTTTTCACAAATTTGTTCAATAGTGCAATGTCATACTCTGATTTAGAAATGCACACCAGTTTTTGCAGGAATGATAACTTAAAAAGTTACAGCCATTTCAGTTTTGAATTTTTTTGTTTGAAATTTACTAAATATTGCTTTAGGTTATGGGTCTTATCCTACCACGCAATTCTTTCCAATTTTTCCCAAATTCGCAAAATAGTGCAGTTTTTAAGCTGATTTAGAAAATGCAACTCATTTCTTGTGGAAATGAAATCATAAAAAGTTATGATCATTTCAATTTTGAATTTTCCTGATTGAAATTAACTAAATATTACGTAAGGTATATGGGGTCTTATCCTTTCCTTGCACTACTTTAGATTTTTTCACAAATTTGTTCAATAGTGCAATGTCGTACTCTGATTTATAAAAGCAAACCAGTTTTTGCAGGAGTGATAACTTAGAAAGTAACAGCCATTTCAATTTGGAATTTTTTCGTTTGAAATTTACTAAATATTACGTTAGGTTTTCGGGGTCTTATCCTTTCCCACACGCTTCTTTCGATTGTTTCACAAATTTTAACAATAGTGCAATGTCATACTCTGACTTATAAAATGCAACTCATTTTTAGCAGGAAAGAAAACTTAAAAAGTTACAGCCATTTCAATTTTGAATTTTTTCGTTTGAAAATAACTAAATATTACGTTAGGTTTATGGGGTCTTATCTTTTCCGCACTCCTTTCGATTTTTTCAAAAATTCGATCAATAGTGCAATTTTCTACCCTGATTTAGAAAATTCAGCTCATTTTTTGCAAGAATGAATATTAAAGTTACAGCCACGTCAATTTTGATTTTTTCGTTTGATATTAATTAAATATTACGTTAGGTATATGGGATCTTATCCTTTCCACGTACTTCTTTCGATTTTTTCACAAATTTGTTCAATAGTGGAATTTGTTACTCTGATTTAGAAATGCAAACCAGTTTTTGTAGGAATGATACTTAAAAAGTTACAGCCATTTCAGTTTTGAATTTTGTTGTTTGAAATTAACTAAATATTGCGTTAGGTTTATGGGGTCTTATCCTTTCCACGCACTATTTTCAGAATTTTTCACATATTCGTTCAATAGTGCAGATTTTGAAGCTGATTTAGAAATGCAACTCATTTTTTGCAAGAATAAAACGTAAAAAGGTACAGCCATTTCAATTTTGAATTTTTTCTTTTGAATTAACTAAATATTACGTTAGGTTTATGGGGTCTTATCCTTTCCACGCACTTCTTCAGAATTTTTCACATATTCGCTCAATAGTGCAGATTTTGAAGCTGATTTAGAAATGCAACTCATATTTTGCAAGACTGAAAACTTAAAAAGTTATACCCATTTCAATTTTGAAATTTTTCGTTTGAAATTAATTTAATATTACGTTAGTGTATGGTGTCTTATCCTCTATACGCACTTTAGATTTTTTCAAAAATTCGCTGAATAGGGCAGATTTTTAATCTGGTTTAGAATATGCAACTCATGTTTTGCAAGAATGAAAACTTAGAAAGGTACAGCCATTTCAATTTTGAATTTTTTCCATTGAAATTAACAAAATATTCCGTTAGGTTTTCGGAGGTCTTATCCTTTCCACACACTTCTTTCGAATTTTTCACAAATTTGTTCAATAGTGCAATGTCATACTCTGATTTAGAAATGCACACCAGTTTTTTCAGGAATGATAACTTAAAAAGTTACAGCCATTTCAGTTTTGAATTTTGTTGTTTGAAATTAACTAAATATTACGTTAGGTTTATGGGGTCTTATCCTTTCCACGCACTAATTCAGAATTTTTCACATATTCGTTCAATAGTGCAGATTTTGAAGCTGATTTAGAAAATGCAACTCATTTTTTGCAAGAATAAAACGTAAAATGTTACAGCCATTTCAATTTTGAATTTTTTCTTTTGAAATTAACTAAATATGACGTTAGTTTTATGGGGTCTTATCCTTTCCACGCACTTATTTCGATATTTTCACAAATTCGCAAAATAGTGCAGTTTTTAAGGTAATTTAGAAAATGCAACTAATTTTTGGCAGGAATGATAACTTAGAAAGTTACAGCCATTTCAATTTTGAATGATTCGTTTGAAATTAACTAAATATTACGTTAGGTGTATGGGGTCTTATCCTTTCAGCGCACTTCTTTCGATTTTCACAAATGCGCTCAATAGTGCAAATTTCTACTCTGATTTAGAAAATTCAACCCTTTTTTTGCAGGATTGATAACTTAGTAGGTTACAGCCTACTAATTTCTTTTGAAATTTACTAAATATTACGGAAGGTTTATGGGGTCTTATCCTTTCCACGCACTTCTTTCGATTGTTTCACAAATTTGTTCAATAGTGCAATTTGATACTCTGATTTCCAAAACGCAACTCATTTTTTGCAGGAATGATAACTTAGAAAGTTATAGCCATTTCAATTTTGAATGATTCGTTTGAAATTAACTAAATATTACGTTAGGTGTATGGGGTCTTATCCTTTCAGCGCACTTCTTTCGATTTTTTCACAAATTTGCAAAATAGTGCAGTTTTTAAGGTAATTTAGAAAATGCAGCTCATTTTTTGCAGGAATGATAACTTAGAATGTTACAGCCATTTCAATTTTGAATGATTCGTTTGAAATTAACTAAATATTACGTTAGGTTTACGGGGTCTTATCCTTTCCACGCACTTCCTTCGATATTTTCACAAATTTGCTCAATAGTGCAATTTCAAACTCTACTTTAGAAAATGCAACTCAATTTTTGCAGGAATTAACTTCGAAAGTTACAGCCATTTCAATTTTGAATTTTTTCTTTTGAAATTAACTAAATATTGCATTAGGTTCATGGGGTCTTATCGTTTTCACCCACACTTACGAATTTTTCACATATTCGCTCAATAGTGCAGTTTTTGAAGCTGATTTAGAAATTGCAACTCATTTTTTGCAAGAATAAAACTTAAAAGTTACAGCCTTTCAATTTTGAATTTTTTTGTTTGAAATTAACTAAATATTACGTTAGGTTTATGGGTCTTATCCTTTCCACGCACTTCCTTTGATTTTTTCACAAATGCGCTGAATAGTGCAATTTCTATCTATTCTAACTCTATTACGTTAGGTTTATGGGGTCTTATCCTTTTCACGCACTACATACGAATTTTTCACATATTCGCTCAATAGTGCAGTTTTTGAAGCTGACTTAGAAAATGCAACTCATTTTTTGCAGAATAACGTAAAAAGTTACAGCCATTTCAATTTTGAATTTTTTCTTTTGAAATTAACTAAATATTACGTTAGTTTATGGGGTCTTATCCTTTCCACGCACTTCTTCAGAATTTTTCACATATTCGCTCAATAGTGCAGATTTGAAGCTGATTTAGAAAATGCAACTCATATTTTGCAAGAATGAAACTTAAAAGTTATACCCATTTCAATTTTGAAATTTTTCGTTTGAAATTAATTAAATATTACGTTAGGTGTATGGTGTCTTATCCTTTACGCACTTTCGATTTTTTCAAACATTCGCTGAATAGGGCAGATTTTTAATCTGGTTTCGAATATGCAACTCATGTTTTGCAAGAATGAAAACTTAGAAAGGTACAGCCATTTCAATTTTGAATTTTTCCATTGAAATTAACAAAATATTCCGTTAGGTTATCGGAGGTCTTATCCTTTCCACACACTTCCTTTCGATTTTTTCACAAATTTGTTCAATAGTGCAATGTCATACTCTGATTTAGAAATGCACACCAGTTTTTTCAGGAATGATAACTTAAAAGTTACAGCCATTTCAGTTTTGAATTTGTTGTTTGAAATTAACTAAATATTGACGTTAGGTTTATGGGGTCTTATCCTTTCACGCACTAATTCAGAATTTTTCACATATTCGTTCAATAGTGCAGATTTTGAAGCTGATTTAGAAAATGCAACTCATTTTTTGCAAGAATAAAACATAAAAAGTTACAGCCATTTCAATTTTGAATTTTTTCTTTTGAAATTAACTAAATATGACGTTAGTTTTATGGGGTCTTATCCTTTCCACGCACTTATTTCGATTTTTTCACAAATTCGCAAAATAGTGCGTTTTTGAGGTATTTAGAAAATGCAACTAATTTTTTGCAGGAATGATAACTTAGAAAGTTACAGCCATTTCAATTTGAATGATCGTTTGAAATTAACTAAATTACGTTAGGTGTATGGGGTCTTATCCTTTCTACGCACTACATACGAATTTTTCACATATTAGCTCAATAGTGCAGTTTCTGAAGCTGACTTAGAAAATGCAACTCATTTTTTGCAAGAATGAAAACTTAAAAAGTTATACCCATTTTAATTTTGAAATTTTTCGTTTGAAATTAATTAAATATTACGTTAGGTGTATGGTGTCTTATCCTTTATACGCACTTTCGATTTTTTCAAAAATTCGCTCAATAGGGCAGATTTTTAATCTGGTTTAGAATATGCAACTCATTTTTGCAAGAATGAAAACTTAGAAAGGTACAGCCATTTCAATTTTGAGTTTTTTCCTTTGAAATTAACAAAATATTCCGTTAGGTTTTCGGAGGTCTTATCCTTTCCACACACTTCTTTCGATTTTTTCACAAATTTGTTCAATAGTGCAATGTCATACTCTGATTTAGAAATGCACACCAGTTTTTGCAGGAATGATAACTTAAAAAGTTACAGCCATTTCAGTTTTGAATTTTGTTGTTTGAAATTTACTAAATATTGCTTTAGGTTTATGGGGTCTTATCCTTCCACGCAGTTCTTTCCAATTTTTCCCAAATTCGCAAAATAGTGCAGTTTTTAAGCTGATTTCGAAAATGCAACTCATTTCTTGTGGAAATGAAATCATAAAAAGTTATGATCATTTCAATTTTGAATTTTCCTGATTGAAATTAACTAAATATTACGTAAGGTATATGGGGTCTTATCCTTTCCTTGCACTACTTTAGATTTTTTCACAAATTTGTTCAATAGTGCAATGTCGTACTCTGATTTATAAAAGCAAACCAGTTTTTGCAGGAGTGATAACTTAGAAAGTAACAGCCATTTCAATTTGGAATTTTTTCGTTTGAAATTTACTAAATATTACGTTAGGTTTTCGGGGGTCTTATCCTTTCCACACGCTTCTTTCGATTGTTTCACAAATTTTAACAATAGTGCAATGTCATACTCTGACTTATAAAATGCAACTCATTTTTAGCAGGAAAGAAAACTTAAAAAGTTACAGCCATTTCAATTTTGAATTTTTTCGTTTGAAAATAACTAAATATTACGTTAGTTTATGGGTCTTATCTTTTCCACGCACTCCTTTCGATTTTTTCAAAAATTCGATCAATAGTGCAATTTTCTACCCTGATTTAGAAAATTCAGCTCATTTTTTGCAAGAATGAAAATATATAAAGTTACAGCCACTTCAATTTTGAATTTTTCGTTTGAAATTAATTAAATATTACGTTAGGTATATGGGATCTTATCCTTTCCACGCAGTTGTTTCGATTTTTTTCACAAATTTGTTCAATAGTGCAATGTCATACTCTGATTTAGAAATGCAAACCAGTTTTTGTAGGAATGATAACTTATTAGATTTTGAAGCTGATTGAGAAAATGCAACTCATTTTTTGCAAGAATAAAACATAAAAGTTATAGCCATTTCAATTTTGAATTTTTCTTTTGAAATTAACTAAATATGACGTTAGTTTTATGGGGTCTTATCCTTTCCACGCACTTATTTCGATTTTTTCACAAATTCGCAAATTGTGCAGTTTTTAAGGAATTTAGAAAATGCAACTAATTTTTTGCAGAATGATAACTTAGAAAGTTACAGCCATTTCAATTTTGATGATTCGTTTGAAATTAACTAAATATTACGTTAGTTTATGGGGTCTTATCCTTTCAGCGCACTTCTTTCGATTTTTTCACAAATTCGCTCAATAGTGCAATTTTCTACTCTGATTTAGAAAATGCAACTTTTTTTGCAGGATTGATAACTTAGAAAGTTACAGCCATACTAATTTCGTTTGAAATTACTAATATTACGGAGGTTTATGGGGTCTTATCCTTTCCACGCACTTCTTTTGATTTTTCCCAATTCGCACATAGTGCAGTTTTTAAGATTTAGAAAATGCAACTCATTTTTTGTAAAATTAAATTATAAAAGTTATGTCCTTTCAATTTTGAATTTTCGATTGAAATTATAAATATTACGTTAGGTTTTTGTGTCTTATCCTTTCCACGCACTTCTTTCGATTTTTTCACAAATTCGCATAGTGCAGTTTTTACTCTAATTTAGAAAATGCAACTCATTTTTTGCAAATGATAATTAGAAAGTTACAGCCATTTCAATTTTGAATTTTTCGTTTGAAATTAACTAAATATTACGTTATTAGTGGTCTTATCCTTTCCACGCACTTCTTTCGATTTTTTCACAAATTTGCTCAATAGTGCAATTTGATACTCTATTTAGAAAATGCAACTCATTTTTTGCAGGAATGATAATTAGAAAGTTACAGCCATTTCAATTTTGAATTTCGTTTGAAATTAACTAAATATTACGTTAGGTATGGGGTCTTATCCTTTCCACGCACTTCTTTCGATTTTTTCACAAATTCGCAAAGTGCAGTTTTAAGGTATTTAGAAAATGCAACTCATTTTTTGCAGGAATGATAACTTAGAAAGTTACAGCCATTTCAATTTTGAATGATTCGTTTGAAATTAACTAAATATTACGTTAGGTGTATGGGGTCTTATCCTTTCAGCGCACTTCTTTCGATTTTTTCACAAATTCGCAAAATAGTGCAGTTTTTAAGGTAATTTAGAAAATGCAACTCATTTTTTGCAGGAATGATAACTTAGAAAGTTACAGCCATTTCAATTTTGAATGATTCGTTTGAAATTAACTAAATATTACGTTAGGTTTACGGGGTCTTATCCTTTCCACGCACTTCCTTCGATATTTTCACAAATTTGCTCAATAGTGCAATTTCAAACTCTACTTTAGAAATGCAACTCAATTTTTGCAGGAATGATAACTTCGAAAGTTACAGCCATTTCAATTTTGAATTTTTTCTTTTGAAATTAACTAAATATTGCATTAGGTTCATGGGGTCTTATCCTTTTCACGCACAACTTACGAATTTTCACATATTCGCTCAATAGTGCAGTTTTTGAAGCTGATTTAGAAAATGCAACTCATTTTTTGCAAGAATAAAACTTAAAAAGTTACAGCCATTTCAATTTTGAATTTTTTTTTTGAAATTAACTAATATTACGTTAGGTTTATGGGGTCTTATCCTTTCCACGCACTTCCTTTGATTTTTTCACAAATGCGCTGAATAGTGCAATTTTCTACTCTATTCTAACTCTATTACGTTAGGTTATGGGGTCTTATCCTTTCCACGCACTACATACGAATTTTTCACATATTCGCTCAATAGTGCAGTTTTTGAAGCTGACTTAGAAAATGCAACTCATTTTTTGCAAGAATGAAAACTTAAAAAGTTATACCCATTTCAATTTTGAAATTTTTCGTTTGAAATTAATTAAATATTACGTTAGGTGTATGGTGTCTTATCCTTTATACGCACTTTCGATTTTTTCAAAAATTCGCTGAATAGGGAGATTTTTAATCTGGTTTAGAATATGCAACTCATGTTTTGCAAGAATGAAAACTTAGAAAGGTACAGCCATTTCAATTTTGAATTTTTTCCTTTGAAATTAACAAAATATTCCGTTAGGTTTTCGGAGGTCTTATCCTTTCCACACACTTCTTTCGATTTTTTTCACAAATTTGTTCAATAGTGCAATGTCATACTCTGATTTAGAAATGCACACCAGTTTTTGCAGGAATGATAACTTAAAAAGTTACAGCCATTTCAGTTTTGAATTTTGTTGTTTGAAATTTACTAAATATTGCTTTAGGTTTATGGGGTCTTATCCTTCCACGCAATTCTTTCCAATTTTTCCCAAATTCGCAAAATAGTGCAGTTTTTAAGCTGATTTAGAAAATGCAACTCATTTCTTGTGGAAATGAAATCATAAAAAGTTATGATCATTTCAATTTTGAATTTTCCTGATTGAAATTAACTAAATATTACGTAAGGTATATGGGGTCTTATCCTTTCCTCGCACTACTTTAGATTTTTTCACAAATTTGTTCAATAGTGCAATGTCGTACTCTGATTTATAAAAGCAAACCAGTTTTTGCAGGAGTGATAACTTAGAAAGTAACAGCCATTTCAATTTGGAATTTTTTCGTTTGAAATTTACTAATATTACGTTAGGTTTTCGGGGTCTTATCCTTTCCACACGCTTCTTTCGATTGTTTCACAAATTTTAACAATAGTGCAATGTCATACTCTGACTTAGAAAATGCAACTCATTTTTAGCAGGAAAGAAAACTTAAAAAGTTACAGCCATTTCAATTTTGAATTTTTTCGTTTGAAAATAACTAAATATTACGTTAGGTTTATGGGGTCTTATCTTTTCCACGCACTCCTTTCGATTTTTTCAAAAATTCGATCAATAGTGCAATTTTCTACCCTGATTTAGAAAATTCAGCTCATTTTTTGCAAGAATGAAAATATATAAAGTTACAGCCACTTCAATTTTGAATTTTTCGTTTGAAATTAATTAAATATTACGTTAGGTATATGGGATGTTATCCTTTCCACGCAGTTGTTTCGATTTTTTCACAAATTTGTTCAATAGTGCAATGTCATACTCTGATTTAGAAATGCAAACCAGTTTTTGTAGGAATGATAACTTATTAGATTTTGAAGCTGATTGAGAAAATGCAACTCATTTTTTGCAAGAATAAAACTTAAAAAGTTATAGCCATTTCAATTTTGAATTTTTTCTTTTGAAATTAACTAAATATGACGTTAGTTTTATGGGGTCTTATCCTTTCCACGCACTTCTTTCGATTTTTTCACAAATTCGCAAAATAGTGCAGTTTTTAAGGTAATTTAGAAAATGCAACTAATTTTTTGCAGGAATGATAACTTAGAAAGTTACAGCCATTTCAATTTTGAATGATTCGTTTGAAATTAACTAAATATTACGTTAGGTGTATGGGGTCTTATCCTTTCAGCGCACTTCTTTCGATTTTTTCACAAATGCGCTCAATAGTGCAATTTTCTACTCTGATTTAGAAAATTCAACCCTTTTTTGCAGGATTGATAACTTAGTAGGTTACAGCCTACTAATTTCGTTTGAAATTTACTAAATATTACGGAAGGTTTATGGGGTCTTATCCTTTCCACGCACTTCTTTTGAATTTTTCCCAAATTCGCACAATAGTGCAGTTTTTAAGGTAATTTAGAAAATGCAACTCATTTTTTGTAAAAATTAAATTATAAAAAGTTATGTCCTTTCAATTTTGAATTTTCTCGATTGAAATTAAGCAAATATTACGTTAGGTTTTTGTGTTCTTATCCTTTCCACGCACTTCTTTCGATTTTTTCACAAATTTGTTCAGTAGTGCAATTTCATACTCTAATTTAGAAAATGCAACTCATTTTTTGCAGGAATGATAATTTAGAAAGTTACAGCCATTTCAATTTTGGTTTTTCGTTTGAAATTAACTAAATATTACGTTAACTTACGGGGTCTTATCCTTTCCACGCACTTCTTTCGATTGTTTCACAAATTTGCTCAATAGTGCAATTTGATACTCTGATTTACAAAACGCAACTCATTTTTTGCAGGAATGATAACTTAGAAAGTTACAGCCATTTCAATTTTGAATGATTCGTTTGAAATTAACTAAATATTACGTTAGGTGTATGGGGTCTTATCCTTTCAGCGCACTTCTTTCGATTTTTTCACAAATTCGCAAAATAGTGCAGTTTTTAAGGTAATTTAGAAAATGCAACTCATTTTTTGCAGGAATGATAACTTAGAAAGTTACAGCCATTTCAATTTTGAATGATTCGTTTGAAATTAACTAAATATTACGTTAGGTTTACGGGGTCTTATCCTTTCCACGCACTTCCTTCGATATTTTCACAAATTTGCTCAATAGTGCAATTTCAAACTCTACTTTAGAAAATGCAACTCAATTTTTGCAGGAATGATAACTTCGAAAGTTACAGCCATTTCAATTTTGAATTTTTTCTTTGAAATTAACTAAATATTGCATTAGGTTCATGGGGTCTTATCCTTTTCACGCACAACTTACGAATTTTTCACATATTCGCTCAATAGTGCAGTTTTTGAAGCTGATTTAGAAAATGCAACTCATTTTTTGCAAGAATAAAACTTAAAAAGTTACAGCCATTTCAATTTTGAATTTTTTTGTTTGAAATTAACTAAATATTACGTTAGGTTTATGGGGTCTTATCCTTTCCACGCACTTCCTTTGATTTTTTCACAAATGCGCTGAATAGTGCAATTTTCTACTCTATTCTAACTCTATTACGTTAGGTTTATGGGGTCTTATCCTTTCCACGCACATACGAATTTTTCACATATTCGCTCAATAGTGCAGTTTTTGAAGCTGACTTAGAAAATGCAACTCATTTTTTGCAAGAATGAAAACTTAAAAAGTTATACCCATTTCAATTTTGAAATTTTTCGTTTGAAATTAATTAAATATTACGTTAGGTGTATGGTGTCTTATCCTTTATACGCACTTTCGATTTTTTCAAAAATTCGCTGAATAGGGCAGATTTTTAATTGGTTTAGAATATGCAACTCATGTTTTGCAAGAATGAAAACTTAGAAAGGTACAGCCATTTCAATTTTGAATTTTTTCCTTTGAAATTAACAAAATATTCCGTTAGGTTTTTGGAGGTCTTATCCTTTCCACACACTTCTTTCGATTTTTTCACAAATTTGTTCAATAGTGCAATGTCATACTCTGATTTAGAAATGCACACCAGTTTTTGCAGGAATGATAACTTAAAAAGTTACAGCCATTTCAGTTTTGAATTTTGTTGTTTGAAATTTACTAAATATTGCTTTAGGTTTATGGGGTCTTATCCTACCACGCAATTCTTTCCAATTTTTCCCAAATTCGCAAAATAGTGCAGTTTTTAAGCTGATTTAGAAAATGCAACTCATTTCTTGTGGAAATGAAATCATAAAAAGTTATGATCATTTCAATTTTGAATTTTCCTGATTGAAATTAACTAAATATTACGTAAGGTATATGGGGTCTTATCCTTTCCTCGCACTACTTTAGATTTTTTCACAAATTTGCTCAATAGTGCAATGTCGTACTCTGATTTATAAAAGCAAACCAGTTTTTGCAGGAGTGATAACTTAGAAAGTAACAGCCATTTCAATTTGGAATTTTTTCGTTTGAAATTTACTAAATATTACGTTAGGTTTTCGGGGGTCTTATCCTTTCCACACGCTTCTTTCGATTGTTTCACAAATTTTAACAATAGTGCAATGTCATACTCTGACTTAGAAAATGCAACTCATTTTTAGCAGGAAAGAAAACTTAAAAAGTTACAGCCATTTCAATTTTGAATTTTTTCGTTTGAAAATAACTAAATATTACGTTAGGTTTATGGGGTCTTATCTTTTCCACGCACTCCTTTCGATTTTTTCAAAAATTCGATCAATAGTGCAATTTTCTACCCTGATTTAGAAAATTCAGCTCATTTTTTGCAAGAATGAAAATATATAAAGTTACAGCCACTTCAATTTTGAATTTTTCGTTTGAAATTAATTAAATATTACGTTAGGTATATGGGATGTTATCCTTTCCACGCAGTTGTTTCGATTTTTTCACAAATTTGTTCAATAGTGCAATGTCATACTCTGATTTAGAAATGCAAACCAGTTTTTGTAGGAATGATAACTTATTAGATTTTGAAGCTGATTGAGAAAATGCAACTCATTTTTTGCAAGAATAAAACTTAAAAAGTTATAGCCATTTCAATTTTGAATTTTTTCTTTTGAAATTAACTAAATATGACGTTAGTTTTATGGGGTCTTATCCTTTCCACGCACTTCTTTCGATTTTTTCACAAATTCGCAAAATAGTGCAGTTTTTAAGGTAATTTAGAAAATGCAACTAATTTTTTGCAGGAATGATAACTTAGAAAGTTACAGCCATTTCAATTTTGAATGATTCGTTTGAAATTAACTAAATATTACGTTAGGTGTATGGGGTCTTATCCTTTCAGCGCACTTCTTTCGATTTTTTCACAAATGCGCTCAATAGTGCAATTTTCTACTCTGATTTAGAAAATTCAACCCTTTTTTTGCAGGATTGATAACTTAGTAGGTTACAGCCTACTAATTTCGTTTGAAATTTACTAAATATTACGGAAGGTTTATGGGGTCTTATCCTTTCCACGCACTTCTTTTGAATTTTTCCCAAATTCGCACAATAGTGCAGTTTTTAAGGTAATTTAGAAAATGCAACTCATTTTTTGTAAAAATTAAATTATAAAAAGTTATGTCCTTTCAATTTTGAATTTTCTCGATTGAAATTAAGTAAATATTACGTTAGGTTTTTGTGTTCTTATCCTTTCCACGCACTTCTTTCGATTTTTTCACAAATTTGTTCAGTAGTGCAATTTCATACTCTAATTTAGAAAATGCAACTCATTTTTTGCAGGAATGATAATTTAGAAAGTTACAGCCATTTCAATTTTGGTTTTTCGTTTGAAATTAACTAAATATTACGTTAACATTACGGGGTCTTATCCTTTCCACGCACTTCTTTCGATTGTTTCACAAATTTGCTCAATAGTGCAATTTGATACTCTGATTTACAAAACGCAACTCATTTTTTGCAGGAATGATAACTTAGAAAGTTACAGCCATTTCAATTTTGAATGATTCGTTTGAAATTAACTAAATATTACGTTAGGTGTATGGGGTCTTATCCTTTCACGCACTCTTCGATTTTTTCACAAATTCGCAATAGTGCAGTTTTTAAGGTAATTTAGAAAATGCAACTCATTTTTTGCAGAATGATAACTTAGAAAGTTACAGCCATTTCAATTTTGAAATTCGTTTGAAATTAACTAAATATTACGTTAGGTTATGGGGTCTTATCCTTTACGCACTTCGATTTTTCACAAATTTGCTCAATAGTGCAATTTTAATCTTTTAGAAAATGCAACTCATTTTTGCAAGAATGAAACTTAGAAAGTTACAGCCATTTCAATTTTGAATTTTTTCTTTGAAATTAACTAAATATTCGTTAGGTTTGGGGTCTTATCCTTTCCACGCACTCTTCTTTCGATTTTTCACAAATTTGTTCAATAGTGCAATGTCATCTGATTTAGAAATGCACACCAGTTTTTGCAGGAATGATAACTTAAAAAGTTACAGCCATTTCAGTTTTGAATTTTGTTGTTTGAAATTAACTAAATATTGCTTTAGGTTTATGGGGTCTTATCCTTCCACGCAATTCTTTCCAATTTTTCCCAAATTCGCAAAATAGTGCAGTTTTTAAGCTGATTTAGAAAAGCAACTCATTTCTTGTGGAATGAAATCATAAAAGTTATGATCATTTCAATTTGAATTTTCCTGATTGAAATTAACTAAATATTACGTAAGGTATATGGGGTCTTATCCTTTCCTCGCACTACTTTAGATTTTTTCACAAATTTGTTCAATAGTGCAATGTCGTACTCTGATTTATAAAAGCAAACCAGTTTTTGCAGGAGTGATAACTTAGAAAGTAACAGCCATTTCAATTTGGAATTTTTTCGTTTGAAATTTACTAAATATTACGTTAGGTTTTCGGGGTCTTATCCTTTCCACACGCTTCTTTCGATTGTTTCACAAATTTTAACAATAGTGCAATGTCATACTCTGACTTAGAAAATGCAACTCATTTTTAGCAGGAAAGAAAACTTAAAAAGTTACAGCCATTTCAATTTTGAATTTTTTCGTTTGAAAATAACTAAATATTACGTTAGGTTTATGGGGTCTTATCTTTTCCACGCACTCCTTTCGATTTTTCAAAAATTCGATCAATAGTGCAATTTTCTACCCTGATTTAGAAAATTCAGCTCATTTTTTGCAAGAATGAAAATATATAAAGTTACAGCCACTTCAATTTTGAATTTTTCGTTTGAAATTAATTAAATATTACGTTAGGTATATGGGATCTTATCCTTTCCACGTAGTTGTTTCGATTTTTTCACAAATTTGTTCAATAGTGCAATGTCATACTCTGATTTAGAAATGCAAACCAGTTTTTGTAGGAATGATAACTTATTAGATTTTGAAGCTGATTAGAAAATGCAACTCATTTTTTGCAAGAATAAAACTTAAAAAGTTATAGCCATTTCAATTTTGAATTTTTTCTTTTGAAATTAACTAAATATGACGTTAGTTTTTATGGGGTCTTATCCTTTCCACGCACTTCTTTCGATTTTTTCACAAATTCGCAAAATAGTGCAGTTTTTAAGGTAATTTAGAAAATGCAACTAATTTTTTGCAGGAATGATAACTTAGAAAGTTACAGCCATTTCAATTTTGAATGATTCGTTTGAAATTAACTAAATATTACGTTAGGTGTATGGGGTCTTATCCTTTCAGCGCACTTCTTTCGATTTTTTCACAAATGCGCTCAATAGTGCAATTTTCTACTCTGATTTAGAAAATTCAACCCTTTTTTTGAAGGATTGATAACTTAGTAGGTTACAGCCTACTAATTTCGTTTGAAATTTACTAAATATTACGGAAGGTTTATGGGGTCTTATCCTTTCCACGCACTTCTTTTGAATTTTTCCAAATTCGCACAATAGTGCAGTTTTTAAGGTAATTTAGAAAATGCAACTCATTTTTTGTAAAAATTAAATTATAAAAAGTTATGTCCTTTCAATTTTGAATTTCTCGATGAAATTAAGTATATTA
>JAJOZX010015828.1:0-67263 GCA_023014485.1 Bathynomus jamesi | reverse complement strand
TTTTAATATTTATTTTTACACAATGAAGATTTTGAAATTTAAAAAAAATAAACGTTGATTAGTAAAATATTAAAAATAAGTAGACTGCATCCACATACCCACGGAGTACCTACAAATCCCACCTAACACTCTGTCTCCTTTTGGTCATGTCGATAATAATAATAATAATAATAATAACATAATAATAATGAAGATGGCGTACCTATGACTAAATTATTTTACTGTATTTAACACAATAATGTAAGACTAATATTCGGATTTCTTTCTTTATATTGTATGAAATCTGTTTTCTTCATTTTTTTATTTTTTTTTATTGTCTATCTATCTATTTATATATATATATGTGTCTCTCTGTCTGTCTGTCTTTTTTCTGTCTATTCGTCTGTCTGTTTATCCCTAAAATTTTATACGTAAACGAAGCGTTGAGAACAAACAAAATATTCATACTTCTTTCGTAATTCAAGAATAATAACATTTATCTATTTGACCATTAATAAAACTTCTCCCATGGTTGTGGTTATGGTTTTATGGTACATGGGAAATGTACTTACCACACATCTGTCGATGCTTTCCTTCGCGTCAAATAATACACACCTTTCACCCCAAAACAAATGAGGCCAAAATTAAAATAATTTGAGAATCATTTTTACTTTTTTAATTACAAAAATTTATTTAAAAAGTTTAAAAAACTAACTTTTATCTAAAGGAAATAGAAGAAAAACCGTGATACACAGCAATACTTAGAAAAAAAACTGCACAGTTTGTGAGTCGCTTTATATACCAACAAATAGAATTTCCACCCTGAAGTGGACGCAGTTATCTCTCTTAATTCCTGTAAATACTCGGTGCAAGAACATCAGGACGCCTTTCTGAACTTCCTCTTTTAAAGTTTTTCTTTTCCAATGTGCGCAATCATGTTAAAACTTTATTGTATTGAGGAAGCTTTTTTTATGATAAAAGTTAAAAGTTTTGCTTCCTCTTTTGCAACGCATTTCCGCTTTAGTTCATTTTTTATGAAAGAATTTAATAAAAATTATTTTAAAATTAGAAGTGATTTTTAGTGGTAATTCCGTTTGTATATAAACATATTAAATATTTGCATTATTTAAAGAAATTTACGATTAAAAATTAACTTGTTCCAATAAAATATATTAAATAAATTATTTTATTTCCACGACCGATCTCGATTTTATAACATTTTCTAACAGCATCATTTCCTTTTAGATTTGTGAGGTTAAGCGACGTTGGGTTTGTTTCAGATGTCTTTTTGGTGATCGTCGCCTGCTTTCACAGTATAAAGGGGCACCTTGGATCGGATCGTCGTAAATCTGTAGGTTTCCTCCTTCACTTGACCTTTCACTTTGCGAGGGAGGTTAAACGACACCACTATTTTTATATTTAATGAAGAGTTCCACAGGAGCACTCAAATGTCCTGCGAGTTTACCTTTATATCACTTTTATGTGGGTTAATCAAGTTTTATTGCGATTCATTACTCGTTCTTTTGATTAGAACATACCCATGGGTATCATGGGTATTCCACTTCATATTACTTTGAATTCACTGCATAGAAAGTTTTACTGAAACTTGGTTACAAAACTTGAACATGCGTGTTGTAAGATTAAATATATATGTCGCAGTATAGCCACTCTGACGTAGTTTATACATCAGAAACCAACAGACATCAATACACAGGGATCATGGAGCATACCGGATTCCTCTTCCACACCTGCGAACAAATCACATTACCAGTAGCCAAACCCAAAGGTCAACACTGTAGAAGGGGTTCTGAGATGCAGATTTCCTTAAATTTTCAAGAAATACAAATTTTTTCACTCTCTGAGCTAAAGTTCTGTACTTTTATTTGAATTTTTTTTTTTGTCTCTAATATTGGTACTATTGCAAGTTGGTCGAGGGCATGAATCGGGGGTCGGGTTCGGGGTTCGGTAGTGGATTAATGTGTAGATAATTTACTGTAGGATTAATGTGTGAGTCACTTACTGCAGACTGTCCACCGATGTGGGAATTTACAAACAATCAAAAATTCCACTTTTCGTTATATAGATGCAAACCCGGTATAATTATTCTTATATGAACAATAAATTTTGAGTATTTAATAGTCAGTTAATGATACTTGTCAGTATATAGCTCACCTTTGGTCTTTCTCTTGCAAATCCTTTCCAGTTTGGACTTCCGAGAGTACCTCCTTCAGCTCTTTCCCAACTCAACTTACCGTATAGAAACCATCGTTGGAAGATGCTTAGAAGGGGTAGGAATCGATAGCCTTCTTAAAGATGCAAAGAGGGAAAGTGGGTACCATGAGAGTGTCTCTCAGGCATACTTTGTAGCACTCACATATATTTTTCGCATATGCATTATATAATGTACTTTCAATTAAAGAAACTGAAATATCTGTGACGACTGAGAGTAACCCCCTTTCTGTACCCTCTTACTTACTCTATACTCAATTTCACTCCAATGTGGATCTGCGTATATGTACGCAATGCCCTAACTTGCTCTCGTATTCCCGAATTCGAATCCTTCGAATTCTTTACCTTATGCCTACGGCTTAGATGCCAATCTCAAACTAAATACATCTGTACTATCTACCTTTCTCCTAATTCTACTGACTGTCCAAATTCTTTGATTACCTTACTTCGAAAGTGGAATACATTCTATCCAACTCTCCTTTTGCTGAAATCTCCTTTTCGATGATTTCAATGTTCACCACCACCTTTGGCTTCCACCCCACTTCACTAACACCCCTGGTGAACAAGCTTACAACTTTTCTGTCCTAATGACCTAAAGCAGAGAGTACAGCACTCGTATCCCCGATCGCCTTAGAGATAGGCTCAACATTCTGGATTTATTTCTCACTTCTCATCCTTGTTCTCACCCTGTCAAACTTTTCTTCTTTGGGCTCCTCCGACCACAAACTTATATCTGTTTCATGTCCGATCGCTTCAATTCGGCCTTTGGATCCTCCCAAGAGGAGACGCCTTTGGCATTTTGGTGCTACTGGTGGGTGGCCCTTTGGCAGTACTTCTCTGAGGTGCCATGGAATGATTACTGCTTCCTGCTTCCTAGAGATGCGGTTGTAGATGGCCACTGTTCTTTATACGTTGGTATAAAGGGATATTATGTCAAAGTTGTGCATATAGATATTGTTTGCGCTATTTATAGTTAATATTTCTTTGGGAAAGTCAGGAATATTCATTCTGGGTTAGTGGTTGTTAGGTGGGAATTAGGAATTTTGCGTCGTTCTTTACGTTAATTATACTGCGTGTTTGCAGTTAAATGTATATAATGTACGGCATGCGGGAGGTGCCCCCTTGGGGCATTGGTTTCTGCGCGTATGTAGTATGTAGGAGAATTACGACATTGTGTGGTATAGGCAGAAAGGATTGGTTTGATAGATAGATTTGGTTTGTGTATTTTGTGAAGGTTGTAAAAAAAACCTGGGACTCCGCACTCCAAACAACCGACCTCCGCATCCTTGGATCCCTACATATTTTTAGTACAAAACCAACCCTCAACGATTATACTTCAACCTAAACATAGCCTTTAAACTCTCCCACCCCACCACCAGGAACGGCAACCCTTGATCTAATTTCCGAACAAAATCCGAAATGAATATCTCCACCACTCAACCTTCACTCAACGGTACATACTTCAATATGTACCGTCTCTTCGAACTCTTATTCCATACTGAATTCCGCTTCTCCAAGAACAAACCCTTCATTCAAATGATATATATATATATATATATATATATATATATATATATATATATATAACGTAAAGAACGACGCTTGTATAGGAGAATATTCCGCGCAAGATGAGGAGAGAGAAAGAAACAAATGAAAAAAATGAGGTATATAATGTACGGTATGCGGAGGTGCCCCCTTGGGCATTGGGTCCTGCGCTATGTAGTATGTAGGAGAATTACGACATTTGATCGAGTGAGGCCCATGGTGTAATGGTTATCATATCTGACCGGCATCGGAAGATCCCGGGTTCGATTCCCGGGTGGTTACCTCATTTTTTCATTTGTTTCGTTCTCTCTCCTCATCTTGCGCGAATATTCTCCTATACAAGCGTCGTTCTTTACGTTAATTATACTGCGTGTTTGCAGTTAAAATGTATATAATGTACGGTATGCGGGAGGTGCCCCCTTGGGGCATTGGTTTCTGCGCGTATGTAGGAGAATTACGGCATTTGATCGAGTGAGGCCCATGGTGTAATGGTTTCATATCTGACCGGCAATCGAAGATCCCGGTTCGATTCCCGGGTGTTACCTCATTTTTCACTTGTTTCGTTCTCCTCCTCATCTTGCGCGGGATATTCTCCTATACAAGCGTTGTTCTTTACGTTAATTATACTGCGTGTTTGCAGTTAAAATGTATATTATATATAATATATATATATATATATATATATATATATATAATATTTAGGAGAAATCCAATGACAAGGAGGAATGTAAATGCCATGAAAAGTCTTCTTTAATGCGCAACGTTTCGAGCAATACGCTCATCATCAGGCTAGATAATAACAATATGAAATTAGAATCAATAAATAAATGTGAACAAGACAAAATAATTTCTATAAAAAGACTAAAAGAAGAGGGTTAAATTCAAAGTTATAAAAATTTACATATAAAATTACAAGAATTTTAAAAGCTATTTTTAAATTACATATAGTAAATTTGAAATTAGTACACTGGAATAATTAACACTAATACAATGGAATAATTAACACTACGAACCTTTCAATGCTGGTTCCGAGGCACGAGTAATTTAAAACAAAACAAAACAGGAAACAAGCTATGGGTTGGGCGGTTGGAGTTATAAGTTAGGGGAGGGGGGATTATAAAAAATTGGGGAGTTGGGGAGGGGGGTTTATAAAAAATTTAGAGGGACAGCTGAGGAATCCACGTTTAGAAAGGGGTCAATGTTTTAATATAAAGAGATTCCAAAATTCTAAGTGAGTTAGGACAAGAATTACAACCGAGAATTTTAAAATTATCTAAAGTGACATCAGTTTTACATTTTATACTGTGTTCCCGAATACTGGAGGCTTCTTTTTTATTTAAAATTTTACCTGTTCGGCAACTTATTCCCATATGCGAATAAAATCTAGTCCTGAGGGAGCGCACGGTGCTGCCAATGTAAGTACCAAGGAGACACCTTGGGCAGGTAAATAAATATACAACACCGCTACGCAACGAATCAGGAGTTCGATCCTTCGCTGAGAAAAAGCTACCTAAAGACATTTTGTTAATAAATATAATGCGAAAATCAGTATGATAGAAAAATTTTCTTAACAACTTTGTAAATTTAAGTTTAAATTCTTTATTCATGGGACCCATTTCAGGTACCAGGAAATATTTTATATCTTTAGGCACTGAAATACAGGAAAGTGAGGGCTATAAACATTATTTAAGAAAGATCTTATTAGTTTATCTACATAATGAACAGGAAAACTATTATTGGTAAAATATGATCTTAAATTATTAAATTCATCGTTTAGTAAGGTAAAACTAGAGGTCAAATTATATCCTCTGAACAAGAGAGTTTTAATACACGACATCTTATAGTTAAAATCGGTAAAACTAAAGAAATTCATGCCCAAACCAGTAAAAGTGGGTTTCCTGTAAACTGATGTAGTAATAGAATCACCTTTTTCGAAATTAAAAGATCTAAAAAGGGAAGGGAGCCATTTTTCTCAGTTTCCATTGTATAAGTTATATTGGGGTGCAGAGAATTTAAGAAGTTAAAAAATTGTTGCGCTTGTACAGCATTATCAAAAACAGCTATCGAGTCATCAACGAAGCGTCGATAGAAAATTGGTTTACAATGGGTGGGAGATTGTCTAAAAATTACACTTTCTAAATGAGTCATAAAAAAATCAGCTGATAGAGGTCCGACGGGTGATCCCATCCCAACACCATCAATTTGTTGGTAAACCTTATTATTGAAAGTAAAATAACATTGCTTAAAAACCAATTCTAAAAGTTCCTTAAAATAAGACCATGAAAAACCATGAAAACTATCATCAGAGCTAAAAACCCTATCTAAAATAATGGCAATAGTTTCTGATACAGGTACATTCGTGAAAAGCGACTTTACATCAAAACTGACAAAAAACTTTTTTGAATCGAAATTCTTACTAAGAAGATCTTTTTGAAATTCATAAGAGTTATTTATAGTATAAGCATTTTTCGCAAAAGGTGACAGGAGACGAACAACAAATTTTGACAATTGAAAGGTAGGTAAGTTATACGAAGCTAAAATAGGACGGAGAGGTGTTCCAACTTTATGGATTTTAGGCAAACAGTATAATTGGGCAAGATCAGAACCAGATACGAACAACTGAGAGTAAGTATCATTTTTTATTATCTTTAAAGACTTTAATCGTGACAAAAATCTATTAACTTGGTCTTCCAACCTTAAAATGACTTTATTGACGGGTTCAAGAATTTGTTTAAATTTGCTAACATCACTTAGGATTTCATTAGTTTTATTTATGTAATCAGATTTATTCAAAATAACAACTCCGTTGCCCTTGTCCGGTCTAGTCACAACAATCTCCTGGTTCTTTGCCAAATTCTATATATATATGGCGCGCGTTTATGGGCCACTTCCCCCTTGCGACTTTTATGATGAATGCATTTTGGACGATCTAATGAAGGTGGTCCTTTTTATTTAAGCCCGGCCTTAGCCGTAGCGCATCCGAATAACAAGAACGACAAATAGTTTGTACCAAGTTTTTTCGAAGGAGTGAATGGAAATACTTCAGTTCTCAATGGGAGTCTTCTTTCACTCAAATGATTTTTATTCCACGAAGTTTATACAGAAAGAGGCACTGAAGGAGGGAAATGAATCTACAGCCTCCCACGACTACCGCTGATGGTCAGGAATTTTAAGGAGTTTTCATCAAATGAAGGCAAAGGCAGGAATTTACAAGGGTTGAGGTTCGACCTCCTAAACAATGGTTCAGACAGGAATTTACAGGGGGAGAGGTTCGACTTCTTGCAACAACAATGGCTAAGACAGGAATGAATGAATTTACACTAGAAGAAATAAATAAGTCTAAATTTTGGGGGAGTGCAGTTGAAGGTTAAGTTCCCACTTTAACTCGAGATCTAAAGAATTGTTGACGTTAAGCATAATTTAAGCATATGTCAGTATTTTGAAAGATTCCAAAATAAAACGGAAAAAATAAATAAATAAAATTTTTTTTTTGCTGAGTATTCATTTCTAAGTGGCGACATAATGTTGGAGTCATAGTTGAGTACAACACAAGTACATCACTAAGTACATTGTAATTTTGGTTCAGTATAACTATGATTATAAGTACTAAGTAATTCACATTAAGTTATTATAGTTAATTACAGTTTCATTAAAGTACAGTCAATTAATTACAGTTAATCACAGTTAATTATAATTTTATAGTGTTTTATATTAATAGACAATTATGGTGACCATTATTCTAGGATTTATTCAGTGAATAATTCACGCTATGGTTAAAAACAGTAATTAATAACTAAAAGAAGATACTAATTTAACATTATTCAATCCAAGCAAAAACATTAATATATGAATGAATTGGTCAAATAATATTTATACTACATAACACCAGACAGGATGCAACATATAAATAATGACTTATAGAGTGTAAATTTTTTATTATTATGTTAAAGAATTTACTATACACTGAATACTAAAGATATCCAGATACTAAAGATATGATTTAGTATTCAAGGTATGGAAAATATGAAGAAAATTAATTTACTTCATATATATATATATATATTACATATTATATATATATAATGCATATATGTTACATATATGGAATATACGTATATATATAAGTCCGGTATCATAGAAAAAATAATAAAAAAAGGCAAAACAAAAGCTTTTATTTACAGAACGTGCTCAATATGTCCACCACTGTTTTCAATACACAAATTCAGACGTGATACCCAGTCAGCAAGCACATGGTGAATGATGTCAGGAGTAATGGTGTGACATGCCCCAATAATGCGCTGCTGCAAATGTTCAACACTCCTAATTTTCTCTGCGTATACCAGCGCTTTCAAGTGGCCCCAGAGATAAAAATCTAGTGGCGTGAGATCCGGGCTTCTAGCTGGCCATTCCACAGGCCCTCGCTCACAGACATTATGACCTGTAGAAAGAGAAAAAATATGAATTATGGTTTGTAGAAATAGAAAAACTTGAATTTCTCCTATGATGCCGGACTTATGGGACACCCTGTACTGTATATATATATATATATATATATATATATATATATATATATATATATATTATGCAATATACGTAAATTCATAATTAATATGTTTAGTTCCTTAATTTGGATATGTAAGTCATTAGAGGAGACAAGAGGAAATGAATTGGAGAGACACAGTCATAGAGAGAGTGAAAGAGTAAATAAATTAATATAAGCAATAATGCTTAGTAAAATATGTGCATTTGTGGACTGTATTAATTAAATGAGTAAAGAAGTACAAATGAGGGTTCAAATCCTGCCACATTCATTGTGGATACATAATGTAATAAAATTTAAGGATGAGGTTTAGATGCAAGATAACAATAAATAATTATAATAAATTCTATATTGGAATATTGTGGAAATGTAAAACGATCTAAACCGTCGATTGTCTATTTGTACTTTAAGGGAATGAAATTGAGGGACATTCTCTTCTCGGAGCAAACGTGGATACCGCTCAGTAGGACTGTACAAAAAATTCTTCTTCCGCAGCTTATTATCCCATCTTTACATGGGGTCGTTGTTTTTGGTTCGTCTTCTCCACTCTCCTCTGTCGTATACCGCGTCCTCCTCCAAGTCTTTCTCCCTGATGTCCGCCACCACACAGTCCCTCCATCTCGTCTTCGGTCTTCCTCTTCTTCTCCGTCCCGGCAACTCCATCTCCAGCACTCTGCGCCCCACATACTCCTCCTCTCTTCTCCTGACGTGTCCACACCACCTTAGCCTGGCCTCCTGCACCTTCTTAGATGCTTCCGCCACCTTCACTGTTCCTCTTATATGCTCATTTCTGACCCTATCCCTCCTCGTCACTCCACACATCCATCTCAACATCTTCATTTCAGCCACATCGATTTTTCTTTCATTGCTCTTCTTCATTGGCACAGTCTCCATTCCATACAACATTACCGGCCTCACCACTGTTTTGAATACCTTTCCCTTCAGTTTCACTGGGACCCTCTTATCACAGAGCACCCCTGATACGTCTCTCCAGTTCTTCCACCCCGACTGTATTCTACAGTTTATCTCTCTCTCTGCTCCCCCCTCTGCATCCACTGTTGACCCCAAGTATTTAAAATACTCCACCGTCTTAACACGCTCTCCACTCAATGTCATTTCCCCTCCTCGGTCCTGCTGCACATCACATCTCATATATTCGGTCTTCTTTCGGCTAATTCTCATCCCCCTACTTTCCAACGCCTCTCTCCAATTTTCCAACTGCTGCTCCACCTCCTCTTTCGTCTCCCCACTCAACACAACATCGTCTGCATACATCATGCACCACGGCGCCTCCCCTTTAATCCTGTCCGTCAACACATCGAATACCACATTGAAAAGGAAGGGGCTCAAAGCTGATCCTTGGTGCAGACCAACTTCCACCCCAAAGCTCTCTGACACACCCACGCTACTCCTCACCTTAGTTGTTACTCTCCTGTACATCCCCTTGATCAGTTTAACATACTTCTCCGGTACCATCTTTTCCCTTAATCATCTCCAAACTTCCTGCCGTAATATCCTATCATATGCCTTCTCCAAGTCAATAAAAACCATGTGCAACGCCTTCTGCCCCTCTCTGTACCTCTCTGCCAACTGTTTCAATGCAAAAACTGCATCTGTCGTTCTCCTTCCCGGCATAAATCCAAACTGTTCCACTGACACTTCCGCTTCGTCTCTCAACCTACTCTCCACTATTCGCTCCCATATCTTCATTGTATGTGATATTAGCTTGATCCCTCTATAATTCCTGCAATCTTGTACATCTCCCTTCTCTTTGAATATAGGCACTATGATGCTAGTCCGCCACTCATCCGGAATCACCTCCTGGTCAAACAACTTCTGCATTAGATCCCACACCAGATCCACCCCCTCATTTCCCAGTGCCTTCCATGCCTCGGCTGGTATCTCGTCTGGGCCAGTCGCTTTGTTATTTTTCATCCTATTCAGAGCACGACTCACTTCCATCCTCCCCACTTGTTCTGTCATAGCTACATTTGGTAATCCATCCTCATAGAAAGATCTTGGGTTTTCTTTATTTAATAATTCCTCAAAATATTCCTTCCATCTATCCTTTATCTCTTCATCTCTTTGCAGCACCGCCTCCTCCCTTCCCTTAATTTGTTTTACCTGTGTAAAGTCTTTTGTCGCTCTATTTCTGCTCTAAGCCAATCTGTATATCTTCTTTTGTCCTTCACGATCCTCTAAATCCTCATACATCTGCCGATATGCCTCCGCCTTTGCTATCGCCACTGCTCTCTTTGCCTGTTTCTTTGCTTCTTTATATACCACCTTACACTCTTCACTCCTCGATTCTTCCCATAACTTCTTAGTTTCTCTCTTACTTCGTAGTGCTCTTTGGATCTCATCACTCCACCACCATCCTTCCTTATCTTCCCACACTTTACCTGATGTTTCCCACAATATGTCTCTACCTGCCGTTCTCATGACATTCGCATTATGTACCCACCAATCCTGTACATTCTGTTCATCAACATGGATATCACTCAACACTCTCTCTCTAAATTCCCGTTTCTTCCCCTCCTCTCTCAGTTTGTACCACCTAATTCTCCTCACTGTTGTTCCTCGGGTCTTTCTTCCTCTTTTCAACATCACATCCATGACTATCATCCGGTGTTGTGGCGTCACATGGTCTCCTGGAATAACTTTGCAGTCCCTCACCTCGGCCAATTGCGCCCTCCTATACAGTATGAAATCAATTTGCGATGTTCTGCCTCCACTCTTGTACGTAATAACATGCTCCTCCCTCTTTCTGAAAAACGTATTTACAATCGCTAGATCAAACGATACAGCCATATCCAACACACTCTCACCGTCCACGTTTGCCTCTCCATAGCCATGACCACCGTGCACCCTGACCACTCCATCGTTATGATCACCAACGTGTCCATTCATATCCCCGCCCAACACCACTAGTTCGTCCTCGGCAATACTCTCCATTTCTTCCTCCAATAACCTCCAGAAAGCTTCCTTAACGCCGTCCGGACATCCACTTTGGGGCGCGTATGCACTGATTATATTGAGTACATGTTCCCCATAATTCATTCTCAAAGTCACCAGTCTATCTCCTCTTCGCTTTACTTCCACTATGCTATCCTTCAATTCCTTCGCCAATACAATACCCACACCCAGGGCCGGTTTTAAGCCGATTAGACCGATTTGTTCAAATTGGGCCCCGCGCCCCGAGGGGACCCCGCGCACGCGCTCGAGTGGGGGACGCTATGATGAATTAATGAGTGTCCAGTGTGCAAGAAGTTTCTTGTTACTGTGAAGGCAGTGAAACTATTCAGTCCGTCCTCGTATATCTATGTTTCAATGTTTTATTGCTAATCGTTTGTTCATTTGTTTTGTAATTTCAGTTTATCGTCGCCGTTTAGCTTTTTTAAAAAAAAGGTAATTTGTGGACGATATTCAAACCCTCAACACAGAAAGAGCGCTGTTAATGAGATTATATAACATAAAGCTTGGAATGTAAAGTTGTGTTGTTTGTTAAATATGTCCAAATTGTTTATATGTCCAAACTGCAAACTTGAAGTGTCTTAAGCCTGCATGTAACAGAGAAACGTGGTGGTAAGTAGGTCCTACATACTAAATTAACTAGTTTTTGCCTCATTATCATAGAGAGCATTTACATTTCTATTTACTAGAGCTTGTTCTTTTGCCTCCTGCGCTTTTCTTCTTACTCCCAGGCTTTTAAAAATCATGAAATCTTTTGCTTTAATCATTAGATGCATACATGCATATCTTGACTTGTAATAAAACATTAAAACTTTCATATGGGCTTTCAATTTTTAGTATATCATTGTGGCTAATGGTGGAGCCTCAAGCCCTCAACGCTTTTTGGCTGGGACTGGCGTACTGCACGAAGCATAAAGCATCGATCTTCAGGTTTTGTAGGGTAGAGGGCCCCGCTAGGCGCTAACAATTTTCTAATTGGGCCCCGCACTTCCTAGCGCCGGCCCTGCCCACACCATTCCTTCCCTCAACCGACGCCCCACTGTAGAACAATTTATATCCCTCACTGAGTTCTCTTGCTTTGTTCCCCTTCCAGCGTGTTTCTTGTACACACAACACCCCAACTCTCCTCTTCTTCATCAACTCCACAATCTCTCTTCCTCTGCCAGTCATGCTTCCAACATTCAGCGTCGCAATTCTCAGGTCCACCAGAGCTCGCTTCGTTAGCCGCACCCGCTCTTGGTGCGGTAGCCCTCGCCTCACCACAGAGGTTGGTCGAGGTCTCTGTACGTCGCCTACGGGGTACGCCCTAGCCGTCATCGCATTTTCGTGTTGAAGACTCACCATTGTGGTTTTGGCTGGGTTTTTATGGCCGGATGCCTTTCCTGACGCCAACCCTCCCCATTTATCCGGACTTGGGACCGGCCGAGAACAAGGCTGGCTTGCCTTACCCTCGGGTTGGGTTAGTACTGTACAAAAAAAAATATGGAGTGTAAATGCAACTGCATGCAACATGATCAAGAGTGCCAGTGCCAAGGCCATGCAAGAGTGCCAATGGTATGCATCAGGCCCTGCATGAAGGGAGAAGGGGAGGGTGTTATGCATGAATGAGGGTCGGGGGTAGACCCTCCAAGGGGGGAGTGTGGGGGTAACCTAACCTAACATATATGAATGTTTGTATGTAAGTATATGGATGTTTGTGTGTCTGCATGTAAGTTTAATTTGTGATATATATATATATATATATATATATATATATATATATATATATATATACACACACACACACACACACATATATATATATATATATATATATATATATATATATATGTATGTATGTTTGTGTGTATGTATTTAAAGGGTAATAAAACAAGTATTTATCAGAGGATGAGAGGAGAGAGAGAGAGAGGGGGGAAGAACCATTCGCTGGAACACCTTCGAGCATAATGAAGGCTCCCCGCTCCTCCTGACAGGCTTTTGAGTACAGATCAGTTGGCTTAGATACCCGGCCAGTTGGTACAGATATTCTCGTTAGTTTATATATATATAATATATATATATATATTATATATATATATATATATATATATATTGTGTAACTAGAGTGTCACCTACTCTGACAACAAGTTCTTGAAGTAAAATGCCGAATTCCCCCTCCTCCTGACAGGCTTTTATCATAAATACAGCCAGCGAGGCGCTGGCTTGGGTGGCTTTTGTCTGAACACACTCACACACCCATATATACCCAGTATTTCCTTTGAATGTATTTTTTCTTTCTTTGGCTTGAACGACTTTTGTCTGCACACACACACACACACACACACACACACACACAAACAAACCGATTTAGATATACACCGTGTAAAAGGATAAATGACACAGATCTACATACTCACGTACTCCGTTCATTATACAGGAAAATATATAAGACAAATAAATACCGGGAATATATATATGCAAGATATATACACACAATTACATCTATAATCACATCTTCATTACTTTGCGCAATACATGAAATGCGATTTAATAGCAATTGACCGCTTAACGTATGTATGTCTCTATATTCTATATGTAGTGCCTTTAGTGCATTTAGTGCATTTAAAACTATTTTCTTTCCTATTTTACAATTGTGGGTAAAATTCTCACGATTTTTAAGCATAGATAAAATACAATCAAAAGCTGTACGAGCATAGTATCATTTAATATTTTTACATAATCATTAAATTCAAGTTTATAAACCGCTTTCTCCACACGCGCACTTATTCTATCTTCGCCGATGTTTTCAACTGTAAACGCTTCTTCACCACTCATAGGCAATTAAGGAACTCTTCTACTGTAAGTCGTAACGACAGCTATATCTTATATAAATATATAATTCTTCCGGATAAAACAGTGAATGCGAGACAAGGTTTGTCGCGTTCTAAGCCAATGTTCCAAAGTTTGTGGTATTTCAGGGGGTTTGTATCTTCTAAATATGTCTTCAACGCCATCCCATTCCCGTCTTGTTCCTCGCGACACTTGGTAAAATTGTCGAGCAGAACAGTCTCCGAGAACTCGAAAACTGTATCGAAATAACGCATATCAGCAATACGCGCCTCTAATATCGGTTTTAGTTTACGAAACCCGGTGATTTCAAATAATCTATCGAGAATAAAACGATTTCGGGTTGGGATGAGCGCCCCATTGTCACCGCTATTCTTCCACATCAACCGTATATCGATAGAGGACAGATTAGTAACACTGTTTACACACATTGTACAAATAACGGCGTATGAGACTGCATCACTAATCTGCTCTCTTTTTGTACCTACTCCTGCATGTGTTTTATAACCGTCCTCAGACCACTTCTCAATCAACATAAAGATTTTAGACATCTCTTCAACATTTAAATAAACAACATTGCGTTTACCAGAATTTCTACGCGTGCATTTTGTTTCAAGCACATAATTAATAGCTCCACTACTGCGTTTAAACACACTCACAGATTTGAAGACGGACACGGCGTATACAGCGTTGAGGATACTTTTTAACGGTAACTCCATCTCTTATTAGTATTCTGTTGATGTTGATAACGATGACGAGAATTCGGGAGAGCACTTCCTTCCTAGTCAAGCACTAATACGGTTGTGAACTTGTGAGACGTTGAGCGCAGGGCGGGTCAGACGACGCGGGTGGGTGGATCTGGTATTGGTGGGGGAATGAGGCACAGGGGGTGCATCATGAATGTTGCCATGCGTTAGTTACACGGATTCGTGTACGAGGTTGTTCCAACATGAAAGAATCGAGGCGCATTGGCAAATTATTTGAATATTTAAAACTGTGTCCCATTTTACTGGTTAGGTGATTCGAGAATTTTTCCAATAGCGATACATGAAGTAATATCGGTATCAGTTTTATCAAACACACTCCCTGGAATGCGCACCAAACATTTTCTACAACGTTCAGGATAAATGTATTCACCATTGTATTTTCTCAAGTAAGAGCTATGCACATATAAAGTTTCATTAGCACTCTGGCGATCAATTTGAGAGAAACATGTGTCCATACTTGTCCTTTTGCTTGGATAAGCAATACTCGTCACTAAACTCTACTAAAAAATCACATAATCCTTTAGCTTCAATTTCGCTACGCACCTCATCATGATATATATGTATGTTGTGGTAGAAGTATTTTAAGCTATCCATAATCACAAGATTTATATTTTCTGTCGCCGTGTACGGGTACTCAGAGTATGATGTAACATAACGTAATACCTCTTGTCATACCATTCATCAATAAGATTCACAACCCAGATCTTCTGTTTCTCATCTGCAAGCGTTGATTCTTTCACTTCACGCTGTACGTATTCTTTAACGCAACTTAATCCTCCAATATTTTCCATTACACCTTTTGCATCACGAAAACCTGCGATGCTCTCATCAGAATATCCATAGAGTATTTGGACGTCTTTCCACTGCAGCTTCTCACGATTTAAAGTAACCTTAAAAGATTCAAAGGAGAGATAATTAGAAATTCTTTGAGCATTCGCAACAATAGCTGAAGACTTTGTTGAATACCACTTGAAGAATGTAGAACACGCAATATCGGACGCAAACATTGTGAGCAATATTTAACTGACCAAAAGGCACTTAAGGAAAGGGCAAAGAATGAGTTACCAAGGGGGCTAGTAGGCGGGACTACGTAACGCTTTCTCATTGGTGTGCACCGTACAATGGGTGTTAGTACACCGACTTTTGTTCACATACATTCATTCATTCATTTAAAGGAGAAATAAAACGTTCAAATTTAATTTACATTTAGGTACTTACGTATTAACGGGTGACCCTAAGTAACTTTAAAATTTACCACTTACATATTAACGGGTGACTCTAAGTAACTTTTTTGACAACTTCAGTGACTTTTTTTAAAAGGTTTATTCAGGAAAGAAAATTAGAACAACGGAAATTACATTTCAGTTTCAGTTACTCTTAAGTATCTAGTACTTTTTCATACTTTTCCGTTATACCCCCGCAAATGGTAAGTTTTTACTATATGAATTCAGTGCTTATTAATATATTAATGAAAATATCACAACCTAACCAATCGTCAAGGGTGTACAGTTGACTTTTGGTTAGGTTAAGTTGTAATATTTTCATTAACATATTAATAAACATTGTATTCATATAGTAAAAAATTAGAATTTCCGGTGGTGGTATAACGGAAACTAGTTAGGGTCACCCGTTAATGCGGGAGCAATCCAAGAATAAGCACCCCAAAGTCCCCAATCCAAGAAAAAGCACCCCAGTTAGACCCCAATCCAAAAAACAGCACCCCAGTTCGACCTCAATCCAAACTAAAGGATTTTAACATCAACATTCCTCGAAAACTTTGTCCAGGTCATTGCTTGATCGCACTTAGCACACAGCGTCACTTTTTAAATAAGATTTTTTCCCTTACACCATTTTATTACTGGCAATGGATCTTCAACCAATAATGTTAACACTTCAGTTTGGAAAGTTGATGCTGACATCTTGCCCTCAAACTTCAAAGCAGAAGCGCGACTATTTATTTTATTTATTTAATTTGGGCCTTAAGCTTTAGGCTTTACTGGGCTCTTATTAAAAATAAAGGTACTTGTGGGTTATCTGTCGCCACTTTTTAATATTTTTTTTATTTATTTATTTTTATATATTAAGAGAAGAGGATTCTTTATACTGTACGGCATTGACGATTGGTTAGGTTAAGTCGTGCTAGTTTGGTTAAATACCGTTTTATTTAACCAAACTAGCACGACTTAACCTAACCAATCGTCAATGCCGTACAGTATAAAGAATCCTCTTCTCTTAATATATAAAAATAACTAAATAAAAAAAATATTAAAAAGTTTTTTATTTAACCAAACTAGCACGACTTAACCTAACCAATCGTCAATGCCGTACAGTATAAAGAATCCTCTTCTCTTAATATATAAAAATAAATAAATAAAAAAATATTAAAAAGTGGCGACAGATAACCCACAAGTACCATAATAAACATCTAGTTGTTATTAAATAATAATAAATAAATAAATAAGTAAATAAGTATTATTGGTGCTACTGTAGTATGCGGTCTACCTATGATTGGTTAGGTTTAATCATGATATTTTCGTTAAAACTAACGAAAATATCATGACTAAACCTAACCAATCGTCAAGGGCGATTAACATTGGGATGTAAACAAGCAATTAGCAAACAAGATAAGAAATTATACTTGAAAGGTAAACCGCCGAATCGTAGGTAGACCGCATACTACAGTAGCACCGTATTATTATTATATGAAAATAAAAACCCACTCTAATAGACAGAGTTTATTTCCACAACAGTTTCGACGCCCACTGGCATCCTCCTCGGGTGGATACAGAAACACGAATGAACCAAAACAAGAGGGAAAAACAGTCCAGGGACCGACCGTTAAGAAATTCGCACCTAGGTTAGATCCCATTCTCCCGACACCGGAAGGGCATTTTCATTAAGTACATTCGCGCAAATTTAAAACTATCTTCCTGTTCTAAACATACAGATTCTATTATTTATTTGTTTTTTTTTACATAATTATTACATTTATTATTAAATTCATTACATTTAATATAGCATAATTATTTATTACAGAAATTATAAATTTATTATTACATTGGTTATTACATTGTTGTTTATTATACAGAACTTATAAACAAAACGAAAAACGAATGAAAAAGCCGATTAGGAAACAATCCAGAGACCATTGAGAAATTCGCACCTAGGTTAGATACCGTTCTCCCGACACCGGAAGGGCATTTTATTACAGGGTCCGCTTATAAGTACATTCCCACAAATTAAAACTATCTTCTTGTTCTATATATACAGATTCTAATATTTTGACATAATTACTGCATTTATTATTGCATTTACATTTTTTATTTTCATATTTTGACCTTCACGTAGAAAAAAGTGAAGTTTTTTGCAAGTATTATTATTAGTTAAAACATGTATTAATCTTAAATTATCACTACTGACATGACAAATACAAGGTCACCATTGAAGGTACTATACCAAAATCATACAAAGAAACCAATATTATACATGTGAGATAAGAACTGAACAATCCCAAGAAATGTGTTTTTAATAGTAGATTTCACACGAGAAATTAATAATTAGTAAACAATAGTAATGGATATTAATTCTAGATTTTTGTTAGTATGCCATTATTAATCGGGATTTCAACTTGATTTTAAACAAATTTACATTCACAATATTTTTATATCAGTATTTAAGTAATTCCATAGTTTCAATCCAATAAAAATGGGTAGTTTTTGAGATGAAAACAATCTAAATTGAGGTATAACAAGCTTTGATCTATTTCTGGTCTGATACGAGTGGAGTTACAAACTATCTATTTAACCATTGCAGTACGTTATATAAGGAAGAACAAGAGTATGATATAGAGTCAATAAAACTTGTTTAGGGACTACATTTCTAAGTTTAAACATTATAGCAACGTTCCTTGAAATCTTTTTCACGATATAATTTACATGATCACTCCATTGCAAATTCTTATCTACGAGGGGCGGTCAGAAAATAAGTTTACACGGCGTATAATTTCTTAACTAAAGGCCCTACATTGATTATGCTTGTATCAGGTGAATTCGTTAATCATTGTCGGCAACACTGCACGTCGATTCGGCTGCCATCTACCGTACATTGGTTTTATGAGTCAGTTGAACATAGCGGCTCGACTGGAACAGTGCCCTGTCATTTCTGCAACGATATTACGAGTCTGTTAGTGGTCAAGAATTTCTCGAGCGCATTTTCACAGGAGACGAGACATGGGTTCATCACCGTACTCCAGAAACAAAACGTGCCAGCATGGAATGGAAACACCCTGGGTCCCCTCGACCAAAGAAGTTCAAGATTGTGAGGTCCGTTGTCAAAGTGATGGTTACTGTGTTTTGGGACCACCAAGGCGTTTTGCTCCCAGACTTCATGCGAAAAAGGTACAACAATCAATGCAGCTGCATACTGTTCAACACTGGAACGTTTACGAGCGGCCATTAAACGTAAACGTCCTAGACTGCTCCGTAGGGCAGGGCACTGTTCCAGTCGAGCCGCCATCTTCAAATGACTCATATAACCAATGGCCGGTAGATGGCAGCCGAATCGACATGCAGTGTTACCAACAATGATTAACGAATTCACCTGATACAAACATAACCAATTTAGGTCCTTTACGTACGAAATTATATGCCGTATAAACTTATTTTTTGACCGCCCCTCGTAGCATTACACCAAGAAATTTTGTTACAGTACACTCCTTTATAGCGAGTTCATTAACATTAAGTTCATCAAGATATACATTTCTTTTATTAGTAAAATTCATAAAATTTGTTTTACTAGTATTTAGGAAGAGTTTATTGATGGTCACCCATTTCATTACACTGATGAATTCTGAATTAAATACGAGTATATTCTTAGCTGAATTAACATCTTTGCAAGAAAAAGAGACAGTTGTGTCATCTGTAAACATTTTGAAGTTCAGTATACCAGATGAACGTGGAAGATCATTTATATATATCATAATAAAAATAACAGTGGACCCAGAACTGAGCCCTGTGGCACACCATGTTTGACAAGCGTTTTAGTTGAGCAAAACTTGTTTACTGATACAAAATGATATCTATTGGACAAATAACTTTTAAACCAATCACTGATTGCTCCTCTAAAGCCGTAACAATATAATTTATTACGTAGAATATTATGGTCTATTACATCAAACGCCTCACTCAAATCCATAAATATTGATATCATTATTTCTTTGTTCTCCTTAGCTATATTTACATTTTCCATAAGATTTAAAATAGCCATTTCCGTTGTTTTATTATTACGGAAGCCATATTGATTTGGAGATAATAAATTGTAGGATTCTAAATATCGCTGCATTCTACTTTTTACAATTTTTTCAAAAACTTTGCTGAACACAGATAATGAACACACCAGCGTGTAATTTGTTGCTAGTGTAGGATCACCCCCTTTAAAAAGGGGTGTTATACAACCAGTTTTTAGCATTGATGGGAATATTCCTTTGAAAATACTTTGATTGATAATTTTAGCCAAAGTTACAGATATCTTATCTTTAACAAGTTTCAATCTAGGTACAGGAATGTTATGAATGTTATTTTTTGTATTTTTTAATTTACCAATAATATTCCGAACCTCAGTCGAGGTAGCAGGAACAAAAGAAAATGAGTTTAGTGGGCTGGGTGGCATATACTATTCTAGAGGTGAGTGATCATTATTTAGTAATTGTGAGCGAAGCTTATCCGTTATTGAAGTAAAATTTACATTTAAAGAGTCTGCAATAGCAGTATCATCAGTAATTTCTTTATTATCAACATTTAATTTCTCTATTGAATTTTTCTTAATTTGTTTTCCGAGAAGACTGGTTATGGTTGTCCAAGTGTTTTTTATGTCTCCTTTATGTTTGGAAAATTGATTGTTATAATATTTATATTTTACAATTTTGATTATTTTAGTTAATTTGTTTCTGTATTGAGTATATTGTATTTTAGGAATTTTGCTCTGTAATTGCAATTTGAATAATTTATCCCTGTTCTTTATTGAAGTGATAATTCCTGGAGTGATCCATGGATTTGCTTCTGAATGGTTTTTTCATTTCAGGACTTATTTATAAATATATCGAAACCTACGGTAAAATTATTGAATGCCCGGTTATGTTAACTGAATGCCAGGTTAGGTCAACTGTACGCCCTTGACGATTGGTTAGGTTGTCGTGATATTTTCGTTAAAACTAACGAAAATATCACGACTTAACCTAACCAATGGTCAAGGGCGTACAATTAACCAAACTGGGCATTTTAACTCCATTTTAGAGCAATCTAAGAATAAGCAACCTCGTTCGACCCCAATCCAAGAAAAAGCACCCTAAATTGATTTGGGGTGCTTATTCTTGGATTGCTCCTTAATACGTAAGTACCTAATTTTATTTAAACTGCACGTAATAAATAAATAAATAAATAATGTTAACAAATAAACTCTGAAACAAATTATAAAAACAACAACTATATAAATATATATATTACTCTTATTCACCCGCTATGGTAGCCAATGGGAACATTGTCGTAGGTACCGGGTAACTGTAAGTGTCCTGTAAGTGTTACGACACACTTTCGTGCCTCTAAGTTCCTTCAATCCCCTTAACTTCTGTGCACGAAAGTAAGAGTCCCTACAACCAAGTGTGTGGCAATTGGACACCCTCGTCTCCATCATCATCAACATCTTCTAAACTCACCAGATCTTTGAGCGAGTTAAAGTTAACAATCAGACAGTTTGCGCGATTCAGAGTGATACCTTTAGCTTTCACGATATATTTGTGCTCTTCCCCCACCCTCACACGTACCCCGTAAGGTTTTGGTCCTGTTGAGATAAAAGAATCGTCGTATGCGTTGTCCCCATACTCGTCCTTAATCTCGTCAGTCAGATCTTTGAGAAATTCTCCAATCAGGGGCATATACTAGGGATGGAAAATAACCGAAAAGTGTAAAACCGGTTTTCACCGTCGCTATATTCTTAAAGCCAGTTTTGACCAGTTTTCACCGATGGGATTCTGTATGCTTTTTAGGGAGGTAAATGATCAAAATATTAAACAGAAATAAGGTTTTAATTGATTCAATCAAGTATGTGTAACATTTGAATTAAAAAGTTTATTATCGAACTTGATTTTTTAAATAACACTTGAGAAAACAAAGAGCATTAAGTGTATGATCTGACATTCTGGATCAAATCTTTGTGGCGAATAAACCAGCAGCTGGAAACACTCTCGGACTCTACGCTGGTGGCTTTTATTGTAAGCAACGCCTCGTATATTCGATCCAAATTTTCGCTTCTATTCAAAGTAGCTTCAAAATATTTGAATTCATTATTTACATTTACGTCAAAGGTCTCAGAAGAATCTTTCTTGGGTTTCATTTTCAGTTTGTTCATCTCACACATGTACTCGTTCATAAGTTGATCGTCATCATTTACTTCACGACCTGAGCTGCATTGTGAATCTTTGAGTTTCGAAGCGATTGATTGGACTTGGTCGTCTGTTTCTGAAATCTGGCAAGCTTCTGGGAAAAGCCTCTTAAATGTATGATCCGCATACTTCTTAAGTGCTTGTCTTGAAGGAAAGAGGAATGGTGCTGATGATTCATTTTTCAATACCTCGGGATTGTGGAGAAAACTCAGCAAGGCGACAGCTTCTTTTTGTCTTTTCAATGAGTAGCGATCAATGAGACACTGACGTAGCTCAAAAGCTAAAGGATTGTTTTTGCTTTCAAATTTATCCAAAATGAACTTCATGGAAGATTCAGCGTTGAGCAAATTTGCATCTTCGGAACAGAGTCCCTTCAAAACAATTTCCAGTGGACGAAGCGTGTCAAAAAGGCTCTTTAGAGCATTCCATTCTTCATCTGAAATCGTCTCTGTTAAGCGTATCACTCTGAGGGCCTTTGGAATGCAATTTTTGAGTTTCAAAAATCTTTCTATCATGGCCAAAAGACTGTTCCACCTCGTTCTACAGTCAAGGATAAGCTTCATTTCCTTTCCATTAAATTCAACTTTGACAAAATCCTGCAATCTCTCATTTTTCAAAGGAGACTTTCGAAATATGCGGCAGATTTTTCTCACCTTATTTATTACTTTTAAGTAATCTTCTCGAAGTTTTGGAAGAAGAATTACGTCATCTATGTCGGACTCAAAAATTGTATCAGTGCATAAAATTTCACACTCATCTTCGCTTAACTCATGTGCAGAGTGTTCATCTTCTTCGATGGCTTCATCTTCAGGGGTAGGGTCACTTTCCACTTCAACTGAATTTTCAGCAGTTTTTGAATACAAGATATCCGAAACCGCTAGATGTATAGCATGTGCAATGCATTGCTGGTAATCAAGTACTATTTCTCTTCCAAATTTGACCATTACTGAGGCACCGTCGGTGGTGCAACCCACGATATGCTTATCTAGGTCCAAGCCAAAGTCTTCCAATCTTTTCCTAACGACTTCTTTATCATTGGCTTTGGCATAGTCCCTCACCTCGTCGTAACTGGTGGCTAGATGAACGTTTCCCATGTCTGTATTCTATGCGAATTTCTCCCACAAACTATTAAGTGCTAATTTTGCAGTAAAGCGCTTGCCAGGATTTCGCACAACTTGTTCCCAATCAAGCTGAATCTCTTCATGTTCGCGGTAATGTTGTATATACTCCGATTTTTTATTTTCGGTTTCGACACCTTATGGGTATCCTAAGGCCTCTACTTTGTACTTCAAAAAAGTATTTATATATGGGCTAAAGAGACTGGGGACTTTCTAGTTAATGAATAGCGGATTCCTTGTCTCACTTGATTCTTGAAGTAGTTGACCAATTCATGTTTCTTTTTCTCATGAAAACCAAGTACCATTTTTCTGACACCATTATGGGAAGTTGGATGAGGCTTGTCGTATTTTATCTTTCTTAGGCTTTCTTGAGTGAATTCACTTTTAGTAATTGATTGGAAACTCAGTCCATCTACACACGGAAGTTTCGAAATTTCCACTTCTATGGACTTTTTTTGCACAAACTCTTCCACTGTTCTTTGTTTCTTCAATGGCTGATTAATCTGGTCGATGTTTATGCCTTGAATATTTTTCATGTGGGATGATAAACTTGAAGTAGAACCTCCACAACACTTTAAAACTTTGTGACATGTCATACACTCTGCTTCTTCTTTATTCTTACGAGTGAAATGATACCAAGCATTTGATTTCTTTGACATGATGGAGTATTAAATCTCAATCTTAACTGATCAATGTGCAATCATCCACCTAACATTCAAGACTGAAGCATCAATTATTTACACGTTAAACAAACAAAAAACGATACGAAACGATGCAAAACGTAATTACTATGTTTTTAAACGTTTGAAAACGTTTGTTTCATAGAAAATGGACCAAAGTGATCGGAGACTTGCGCAAAAATGTGAAAATCAGTTCTTATCGTCGGTTTCGGTGATGATTAAAAATTTTCATCACCTGTTAAAAACCGGTTTTTTAAAACCGGGTTCCATCTCTAGCATATACCCGCCTTCTTTTGCTGTATCTGTCTGTATCTGTCTGTTTCTACGTACAGAACTCGTCGTCTAAGAGAATGCAACAGGTGCCATAGCTTAATGCGTGCGTAAGCTGTTGTAAAGCTGACTACGGGGATATTTGTAACACGCGATGTATCCGTTGACATCGCTGTTCTATTGTACCTTATTATGTACATATTACCGACATTTGTGACTTCCACGACTTCTTTATCATTGGCTTTGGCATAGTCCCTCACCTCGTCGTAACTGGTGGCTAGATGAACGTTTCCCATGTCTGTATTCTATGCGAATTTCTCCCACAAACTATTAAGTGCTAATTTTGCAGTAAAGCGCTTGCCAGGATTTCGCACAACTTGTTCCCAATCAAGCTGAATCTCTTCATGTTCGCGGTAATGTTGTATATACTCCGATTTTTTATTTTCGGTTTCGACACCTTATGGGTATCCTAAGGCCTCTACTTTGTACTTCAAAAAAGTATTTATATATGGGCTAAAGAGACTGGGGACTTTCTAGAACCTCCATACCTCATAAATCTTCAATATTCTGTCACCGTGACGAACGGCTCGATCCAATTCGGGGCGGGTGAAGACGCCACGAATCTTCCTCCGGTTATCTGTGTGATTACAGGCCCCGGTGTTCTCGTGTGCGCATTCCACGCAAAGGGGGAACATAAGGTTGTGATCTATGACAACTGGCATAATAGGCATCCATAAATCGGTCGGGGGAAGTACATCATCAAAGGAGAGGCGAAAATACCAAAATGGTTCTCGTTGAAGTTACCCGAGAAGTCTTCGGTGGTAGGTATGTCAGGACCTAAAGTTTTTCAGGAGCGCCTACATGGTACGGATTGTTCTTCATTAAGTAGGGGTATAAAGAAAAGAAATCAGAGTAGTGGAGTTGCACACCCTCCGTAGGTGGGAAGTATAGCATGAAGGGGTTTGTGCGACCTCCAAACAAACTATCCCCGCATTTGAGAGGATCCAAATTTCGTTAGTTTTAACGAAAAGATCACAACTTAACCTAACCAATAATCAAGGGCATACAATTGACCTAACTGGGCATTCAATTAACCTAACCGGGCATTATATCCCATAGAATTAATTGTTTGTTTTATTTGTCCTTTAAATTTTTTGTTTTAATGTAATTGAATTTGTAAATATGTTGTAGACCGCACGCTATAGTGTAAATATCTTTGTAGACCACACGCTATAATAGCACCAAATTGTTTATGAACACGGTGAAACACAATGACGCAATCGTGGTTGCAGCTTATAGCGGGTCACAACTAAACCGGGCTAAGTAAATTGTTCTGAAGGCCTGCAAACATACTCTAAGCACACGTACATCATTCACACAATAACGCTCACATTCGTCTGCCATATTGTAAGGATTCGTGTCGTTAAAACTGTTGTAGAACCTATCAAAGTCTTCCTGCTCACATGCAGTCATACGGTCATAGTTAAAATAGTGTTTAGGGAGCGGAGGCCCTACGTAATTTAAGGTGTCTTTAGTAAGGAAAGTGTAAGGGAAATACCCTTTTGAAATTTCAGCGTTCACCCCAATAACCTTGGGTCGTTTAACTAATTTATACGGGGTAAATAATAATGTATCTTTAAACTGCACATTATTTCTTATTTGAATTTGAATAAGTTTGTTCCCTCTTTTTAAGGAGTCTCTCGTGAATATCTCTGATGACTCGTGTTCAAGTAGTGCCTTATAAAGAAGCTGATTATCAAATTTTGCCACGTTATTCGCAAGAATGTACGCAGTGAATTTTTGAACTGATTCGATAGCTTAACAATATAGTCCACAAAGAGTTTCATGGGGGTTTCTTGCAGTCGTCTTGAATATATTTGTCTGGTTACCACGATTGCAACAATCATTACACTCAACGTTCATGCATTCGTCACAAATGGTCTGACTTACGAGCAAATGCGGTATAACCGCTTTTGTTTCGGAGTCCGTGTAAGTCTCTATGTCGTAGTATACAAGGCTTATTTTTTGGTTTGGCTCCTTTCATATAACATACATGCTTTACACCATCTGCTTTATATATTTCGTGACATGTAGAGCAAAGAATTTCATCGCAACTATGCTTGAACGCACAGCAATCGTTCAGTGTATGAAACATGCTACACTCGGAAATTCTTATTTTCTTGCACGTATCATTTGCTTTATGGAAATTATAACATATATTATTGAAAAACGTGCATCTACATACATTACACTCTCGCTTTCCATTCTCAACTACCTGACTTTCGATCTGGGATTTTACACTGTACACAAACCACTTGACAATCCTTACAATGTTTTAGCAGATCATCCGTAAACTCTAGACAGCTATCAAACAAATTGTAATGCCTTCCATACTTACAGATTTTATCGTAACTCGCGTAAAGAGTTCTTTTATTACGTATGGGGAGGTACGCTGTTCCTGACAGTCCTAACATAAGTAAAGGTTTTGTTCGGTCTCTCACACTGCTTTTAGAAACATACACAATCCTATCAGTCGGATTCAAACCAAATACAACTATCCCACCCCCATCGTTCGCTCTACTTTTCTCAGCTCTTCAGGGCCCATATCATTGTAAAAAGTAGAATGCAGCGATATTTACAATCCTACAATTTATTATCTCCAAATCAATATGACTTCCGTAATAATAAAACAACGGAAATGGCTCTTTTAAATCTTATGGAAAATGTAAATATAGCTAAGGAGAACAAAGAAATAATGATATCAATATTTATGGATTTGAGTAAGGCGTTTGATGTAATAGACCATAATATTCTACTTAATAAATTGTATTGTTACGGTTTTAGAGGAGCAATCAGTGATTGGTTTAAAAGTTATTTGTCCAATAGATATCATTTTGTATCAGTAAATAAGGTTTGTTCAACTAAAGCGCTTGTCAAACATGGTGTGCCACAGGGCTCAGTTCTGGGTCCACTGTTATTTTTATTATATATAATGACCTTCCACGTCATAATGTTTGCAGATGATACAACTATTTCTTTTTCTTGCAAAGATGTTAATACAGCTAAGAATATATTTCATTCAGAATTCGTCAGTGTAATGAAATGGTTGACCACTAGTAATCTCTTTCTAAATACCAGTAAAACAAATTTCATGATTTTTACTAATAAAAGAAATGTATATCTTGATGAACTTAATGTTAATGAAATCGCCATAAAGGAGTGTATTGCAACAAAATTTCTTGGTGTAATGCTAGATAAGAATTTGCAATGGAGTGATCATATAAATTATATCGCGAAAAAAATTTCAAGGAGCGTTGCTATAATGTCTAAACTTACAAATGTAGTCCCTAAACAAGTTTTATTGACTCTTTGTAATACTCTTGTTCTTCCTTATATGACATACTGTACCCTGGTTTAGGGAAACTCCGCTAACAACGCATTAAATGGTATCTTTTCATCCAAAAACGAGCAATAAGGTTATTATCTGATGCTGATTTCCTTGATCACTCTAGTGCATTATTTAAAGAGCTAAACCTACTAAAGCTCAACGACATAACCAAACTAGCACATTTTATTTTTATTTACAAGTGTAAGAACAAAATCATTAATTTGCAATGGGTAAATAGATATTTTGTAACACATCAAGAAATCCATTCGTATCAGACCAGAAATAGATCAAAGCTTGTTATACCTCAATTTAGATTGTCTTCATCTCAAAAACTACCCATTATCATTGGATTGAAATTATGGAATGACTTGCATGCCGATATAAAAAATATTGTGAATGTAAATTTGTTTAAAACAAAGTTGAAATCTCGATTAATAATGGCATACTAACAAATATCTAGGATTAATGTCCACTAATATTGTTTAATATTGTCCATTAATATTGTTTAATATTGTAATACATGTTTTAACTATTAATAATACTTATTTACTTATTTATTTATTTATTATTATTAATTTATAACAACTAGCTGCTTATTTTTAATAAGAGCCCAGTAAAGCCTAAAGCTTAAGGGCCAAATTAAATTAAATAAATAGTCGAGCTTCACAATTATTCATGTCATTGTAAATTGAAGAAAAAAAATATTTATTTTATTATTATTAATAAATTAATAATTCTATCTATAGTTAAATTCAAGCACGCAATCTATGGATAGTTTATACGTACGCCTAACACCGGACGCCATCCAAATTTTATCAGCGGCAGAGTTTAATACGGTAAACATGTGAGCCAAGATTATTGCCATAAAGCCACAACCTCGATCGAAATTAGTGTGTCTTCTGTATATTTGATAACTGGTAAAGTTAAGTGTATAAGGTGTGGCCATACATCCCGCAACACGGAAGACGTGGTCTACATCCATCGTGAAGTTTCCCAAGTTAAACTCTGTACCGATCTGTGTGGCCTGAGCGATACGTTCTAAACTGTAGGTCGTGTCACTTACAGACAGTCTCCTATAGGATATTACTATCCAATAGTCATCTCTATTTCCATCGTTTGCACCGAGTCCGAGAGCCAATCTTACTCTGGACTCGCGCCCCTCACTGCACTGAAAGACAAATGCAACGATACGTTCAACTATGCATCGCAGTCCAGTTCAACGCCGTTGTTATACACGACTCGTGGATCGGCCCTGACAGCGTAGCGGATTCTAGTCAGAGCAGGGGTGGAGGTGACGTTGCGCACCAGTTCGAATAATATGCCACAGTCTACAGGTTGAGGTATTGCTGACGAGGCAGTGGATAGAGTGGAATGGGTTATTGAGCGGGGATAAGCGGGGACATATTTATTTGGGGCTGGTGCTACTGTAGGTGCTGTACCGTAAGACATGGAGGGCTGAGGCTCTGCCACATTTTCAGAACTTACTGAGGGCCTAACACACGCCAAATTCGTGGCGAATTTTACACGCTTTATACCTGACACCGAGGACGTTTCTGGGCTGCGTCTTTCAGCCTCGAGTGTCCGTATTTTTGGATTCGTTGGCATGGCGGATGCTGTTGATGTTGAGGGTTCTGGAACACTGACGACTGTGGGGTGGAGTCTGGGGCACTGATGCAGTCTGGTGTCTCAATAATTACAACGTCATCGTCGTCGTCAACATCTACGACATATGGTTGTTGAAGCCCAGTGATGTCATCATCCACGGTTCTGAAGAAGAAGAAAATAATCTAACTAAGTATAAGGCCTGGTGCTTGAATTTTATATTTGGTAAAGGTAGCGTTTAAGAGTGTGTCAGTCGCGTTCGAGATGGACTCTGAGGAAAAATTCAGGTTCACGAGTCCTTCTACATGTATTATATCCAAACATACAGTTTGTAATGCTTAAAATCATTAAAGATAAAGTTGAATTGTTCTCAAAACCTGTACATAAAGTTATATGGTGTTTTTCGACATACCAACCCGTCTTGAACGAATACCGACACATTATTTTATTCCACAAAGGTGTTTATGATGTTAGCTCGATAAGAAGAGCACACGGTTATTGTAATTGACGATCTCATGCTAGAAATGAATGAAATGTTCGCCGAAACATTTACAGTATTCTCCCACCATCTTAACAAGCGTGTTCTTCATCAACCAAAACCTGTTTTTAAAGAACAGGTATATGCGTGATATATTGTTACACACATAATATCTATTCTTATTCGCGCCCGGCAGAGATGTAGCTCAAGTGGCGGTAATGACCAATCAAATGGTTCCGATTCAGCGTAAGGAATTTTTGGAAGTTTATAAAGAAATTACAAATCAAAGTTACGGATATTTGGTTTGTAACCTTCACCTGCACCTTAGAGTGCTTCTAATAACGAATGTATTCCCAAACGAGGCTGAGACGGTGTATATTCCAGAATGACGAAGAGGTTAAAGAAATACCATGAATTTATAAAAATGTATCACCGACAACAGTATACTCTCCAACACCTGTTTCTTAAAAATATTGACCCCCGACTTTTTAAAATGCATCTGCGAAATCTTTCTCAATGCTATAAAATGCAATGTACTAATGAAACCTTCACAGAAGTCCCGCCTACGTCGTTACAAGAACATAATATGGTCTCTCGCTCGTAAATGACAAACTGTGAGAAAGATAAAGTGAATTATTGTACAAAGAGGTGGATTATTTCTCCCCATCTTATTTTCAGTTTTGGGTCCTTTGTCTAGTTTAATCTAATGAAGAAAGCAGTCGTGCTTCCGCACGAAGTGTATGCTGCACTACAAAATACAAATAATCAGGAATTAGTTCTAGAACCCAGTAAAAACAGGTTTAAAAGAATAGAAAGTGAATTGGTAAACCCGCTAAACAGCGAAAGGCCTTTTGACGAGAAAATAATTTTATATCAAGAGGCTCTTCAGAAATTTCTTCAGGAGTACGAAAATTATAAAAAGCCTGTGGAGTTCCCCGTAGTTATCAGACATAGGGGTGATCTACAGATCTACAGAAGCTAAGGCTAACAAAGACCCTAAGATCCACTCTAAGGTTAGCCCGAGAGAAAGAAGAGAGTAGGAGGTTAAAAGAAGAGAATAAGGGGGTTAAGTAAGGAGCAAAGCCTATCATTCGTAGATTAAAATACATTCAGAAAAAGAGAAAGAAAGACTCACCATCATCATCCGCCGGCCACTGCCGACAAGTCGGAAAAATAGTCGAAGAGAATAGGAAACGGGTGAAAGATGAAAAGAAGTAAAATAAGAACGTTTACAAACCATGTAAACACAGCCTTAACTCAAACACTATCATACCATTACACGTACACGACGGATGATAGACAGTTAGCGAGCGTTGACGAGGAAGTAGATTTAGGCGTATGTGTATCTAAGGATTTAAAAGTTAGGAACAATTGCCTGGAGTCTTGCGCAAAAGCTAATATGATGTTAGGCTTCATAGCGCGTAATTTCGAATTTAAATCGAAGAATATTATATTACCCCTTTACAGGTTCCTAGTCAGGCCTCATTTAGAATATGCCGTTTAGTTTTAGTGCCCGTATTTGCGTGAGGATATTAATAGGTTGGAAAGAGTTCAGCGGCCACGAAACTAATTCCGTCATTGCGCAACAAGTCTTACGAAGATAGGATTAAAGAGTTAGACTTGCATTCACTCGAAACTAGGAGATTAAGGGGGTGGCTTAGTGAAGTTCTGAAAATCGATAATAAAATCGATAACGTAAATTTTGACAAACTGTTCACTTTCGATAATAGCAATACTCGTAATAACGGATTTAAGTTGCGTGGCAGACGTTTCATTACTAATATCGCTAAAAACCTTTTCACGTTTAAAGTAATTGATAAATGGAATAATCTTCCCCGTCCGTCGTGAACTCTACCACGTTAATATGTTTAAAAACCGTTTAGATAGGCTTCCACTGATTTTAAATTGAATCAGTTAGTTTTTATGTATTTCAGCACATTGAAAAACATTGAAAACCAGCTTTTAAAACTTTCTACCGGAGACCTGTGTAATAGTAAATATTTACAAAAAAATAAATAGCAAGAGGAGCTCTGGGGGTAATGGTCGAGGATGAGTCTGTTGACGATTAATGCCAGCTTGTGACATGCTAGCGTGTGATATGCCAGCAAAAAAAAAAATTAGACTTACACGAACTTAGATATAGCTTGTAGCGTAAACTAACCCACTTTTTGTTATACTCTTTATACTTTTTTTCTTATCCTCTCCTTTCTTGCATGTCTGTAATTTAAAGATATACCAGCACGTACTTTGTTGCTAATATCGGAGGCTAGTAGCAATATTAATGACAAAGAACTGTTCAAAATTATACGTGAGGGCAGATATGGCCTAGCCTTTCAAAGAGATACTTTTCACGAGTTACTGTATAACCTGTTCAGTTTACTGTGCCAGCTAAAATTAGAGAAATTGAACGATAGAGATCCTCTCCCGGCCATGTGCTATATTTACACCGATATTGTAGAATATCAATTTGTTGGGGACAGTCAGGTACGGTTGTTACGTATCACACACATCCCCAATCATTGTGAAAAGAGTTTGAGTATTTTATATGATAAGCCTCATTATGTCAAAGTCGCATCTAACGTAATAAGCAGTATTTCAATATATATATACAGTACACAGTATATAAGGACGATTGAAGGTGAAAGTTATCCATTCGATTATGGGAGCTTAACCGTAAAGCTTCACTTCCGGCGTGCTGCGGCAGAATAACGAAAAAGTCATTTACTGTCTACCGAGGTGTAACATTATCATTTTTTGTGGTCTCCCGGAGGACCAAACAAAATATCTAAAGTCATCCTTATTCCGGTTAATCAAGTTTTAATGCGATTCATTACTCGTGTTTTGGACCAAGCGATACTGTGGGTATTGCATTTCATAATTTCATAATACTTTCAATTCATTGTGTAAAAAATTTCTTCGAACTCGTTTACAAAACAGTCGAACACGTGTGTTGCAAAGATTGCATATAAATGTCGAAGTATAACCATTATGACGTTCTTTGCTCACCATAACGATAGATAGATAACATTCGCAATGATGGTGGAATTTAAAGTATTCTCTTTCTGATCACAAACTGCAACATCAACTGCCACCTCCAAAGAGGAAGAATCTAAAATAGAAGAAGTTCATTAATTTTTTTAAATTTAATAATCTCTTTTTTTAAGCAAAATCTACCATAGTTTTTTACTTTATTACTTTTTCTTATTTTTTTATTGAAAATTGGTGTAACTTGACTTGATAAGTGTTGAAAAAGCGCTTTATTGAATCATGCCACAAATATTTCACTGAAGACTACTTTTACTATGCGTACAGCATACAGTTTTAAACTTATTAAATTATTTGTTATATAAAGTACTTTATTATCCTGAGTTTAAAATCAACAAGATAATTTCTTCAGTCTTAATGGTATTTCTCACCAATTTAAAATAAAATAACGAATTTTAATGAACTGTGAATTTTGTTTTTATTGTGCCATATTGGACCTAATTTATATGTAGAAATATATGTTCCAATAATATATTGAGACCAGTTTACAAAAGACCATTTTAGAATACAATCTGCCTATTACAACATTCTGATTAGATTGATGTTCGAGAAAGAGGAAAATATGGTTTTCATTTCATCCAGTTTGCTTTCATTTTGAGTTTCATTGTTTACTCTGAAACGAGCTGGTACGAAGAGTTGTTAGGGCTTTAAATGAAAATCTCAAAGAAAATAATTAACTAACAAACAGTTCTCTTCATTTTATTAACTTCACCAAAGTTTTTGGTCATTTTACACCAACTGAAAAAAACTACAAAAAGAAGGATTCAAAGTCTGCACTTCTTATCGAAATTATTTAGTTTTCTAAACAGAGAAGAGGATCACAGATTTCCTTTGTTATCTCAACGTTTCCAATTTTTTCAAAATGTTCACAGCACCTTTCATCAAGTCTGTCCCCCTTTCTATTGAATCAAAATGATCGGTGTCCAACATATGGGAAAGGACAGAGCGAATGGAACATAAGAAAAAAGTAGGAATATATTTAGCAATGCTCTATGTTTATCCATGTAAATATCTCCCTATCATCATGGGCGTACGGGCCGGGAGGTCTGGGGGAGGCTGCAGTCCTCCTCCCAGATTCGCAAGTTTCCGAATATTTTCGGGCAAATGCCTCAAAATTCGGGAAAAGTCCCAAAACAATGATGGAAAAATTGGAGTTTATTAAAATTAGACTCAGATGTACTACAAAATAAATTATGCAACAACTTGGTATTTGTTACCGATTGATTATTACGTCACCTCTGCAGATAGTGACTGACACCTGTAGTAAGTTCACTCCAACAAAACAATCGAAAAATTTATGTTATCTGATGGTAAAAAAATTCAGTGTTTTGTTAGAGTTAATATTTCCTAGAATATGCATGAAAAATATGTATATTTTATAATTCTCTCTGAATATTTGCGCAACAAAATCTTTCATTTAATTGCCATGTCAACTTCATTGTGTCGGCATCGGAAAATTCGGGCACTTTTAAAAATTTCGGGTAAATTGCGAGCCGCCCCCTGAAAAAAATTAAGCCTACACCTCTACCTGTCATTTTGATAAACATTTAAAATGTGTTTACGGAAAAAGACAGTTTCAATAATATTTTAATAATAATTAGTTTATGTGGTACACAAAAATATTGCTGTTGAAAAGTTAGTGAATGAGTAGCAATGAAATTAAAGTTCAGTTGTTCATAAGAATATAGAATATTATGTATATAATATTACATTTTTAATAATTGTTATGTTAAGCTTTCGTAGGATTTGTACAAACAAACAAACTATAAACACATGTTTAAAGTTTAGTAAGGAATAGGATTTTCTTTAAAAAATAATGAAGATTAAGCAATTGTTTATGTATTTAGGCCTTGGGTTAACAAACTTTTAACTTTGTTCTTTAACTAGAATTTAAATCTAGAAGTTTTGAGATATTCAAATTGAAAACTTTTTTCAGAAAAGAATAAAAGTGACAAAGTTTTTACAATTTTTAAATATTTATTATAACATTATTAATATATTCACAGTACTCTCATGTGAATAGGCCCTTGGAAGCATGGAGGTTTTTAAGCAAAATTAATGACATTACCTTATTTATTACAAAAAATAGTAAAGTGGCAAGTAATAATTACAAAAACAACAAAAATAATAATAATAGCAATAATAATAATAATAATAATAAATACAATATAAAGTTAACAAAAAAGATATGATTTTAAATTAAATGGTTTATTGCATATTTATTAGAAAATATTACATAAAACAGTGAAAGTGGCAAGTAATAATAATAGTGAGAACAAAAAATAAAAATAATAGCAGTAATAATAATGGGAAATATTTAATAACCTTTATTGATAAAATAAATTCAATAATTTTATAATTTACAATGACATAAATAAGTGTGGAATTGGAATATTTATTTTATTCAAAGTTTACAAAATATTACAGAATTTAAAAATTAAATGACTTAGTGTATATTGAGTAGAAAATAGATGCTGTTTAATATAATTGAAAAATAAAGTTATGACGTCATACCATATTGAAAACTAAATATTACTTTTAGCCATACAAATATTTGTTTTAAACGAAAGAATTTATAAACTTTTTGAAGATGTACAGTTTTTGGCAATTAGTTTTTAAGTAGGAAGTAAAATGTTGCATTAAACCTCGATGTGTTCTTGATCTGAAAAGATTTTAAAATTTGTTTGAAATTTTGTCCATATTATGATCATGTACCCATCCTGATATAGATTTTAGTTGAAAGCACAGTTGTGAGTGTTCAATTTGGCGACTGAAATTGAGTTGCTGCAAATCTGCGGTCGAATTTTCAGTTGAAGCCATGTTGCATACCGTACGGTGCTATCCAGTTTTGACCAAGGGTTTATTCTTATTCCTGTGAGATCTTTCTTTCCATGACGACCAGTTGGGAGGTTGATGTGACAGTTATTGTACCACCACCTCCTTTATAGCTCACAGCACAGCTAGTCTTTGCTATCAGGCAATAAAATATTTGTATTTAGGTCGATATTTATAAATTAGAGGAAGGGAGTGCAGAGAAGCTGAAGCCTGTTAATTTTAGTTTAGGATATGGTAATACGATTCAATATGTTTATTTTGTATTTATTATGCTTAAAAACTAATAAGTATTTAAAAAGCATAAATATAGTTATGATTCAAAACTATAAAAAATAATTAATAAACAATAAGTTAAAGTGAAACATACCAGATTTATCGTTGTCCATGTCAAATGTCGAGAAATAGTTGCCATTCGCGAAACTGAAGCGATCGAACGCCGTACTTTTAGCATTGTAATTTGTTGCCGTAAGTTTGTATCTGAAAAGAAATTTAAATGTCACTTCAGGCTTTTCAGCTCCAATAATGGAATCATTAAGGCTGTTTTCTACTTAAATTACAGAGACGAGAACAAAATTAAAAAGACTTAAATATTATGCTGAAGTTCTTAACATTTTAAAATCGGGATAATTGCAAATGTGTTTCCCGCTTCAGCAATTAGACAGTTGGAAGTGAAAGTGATTCAAGTGTATTTTACACCGACTTTTGTCTTTTGCCAAAAATTGACTTAAAAAATTGACATTAAGTTGTGGATAAATCATTGGGCCATTGTGGAGTCGATGTTCATAAATTCAATTTGGCATAACAATAATGAAAAGGGCAATTTGAAGAAATTCTTTTAGACAATTACTGTACCATTCTCAACCAAGTACAACTTCCTCAAATCTCCGTGCAGCGGGCTGTCTACGGTTGACCAGACTGGCAGTCGACAGCCTGTTGCGTGGCACGGTCAGAATGCCGATTGGCTCCCAGGGCCGGACCTATTCTCAGCGTGCTATATTTTCATTTCGGGGAGTAATTGCGTGCTCCCCGGACTACTCTTACTCTCCGGCGACATTAAGACTAATCCAGGCCCCACTACAACTTATACATGTCACCAGACACAAAGACATAGACACAATAGCACCATGAGACACATACAGAAGTATAATATTAAAATATTATAGTACAACGTAGATGGCCTCACAAACAAAATCATGCAGCATAGGGAATTCGTACACAATCAAGACATTCACATAGCACTTATACAAGAAACAAAACTAAAACGCACACACAAAACACTCACCATCCCTGACTTCACGGCGATCCGTTAAGATCGTACTGGGGGTCACGGGGGTGGACTCATCACTTACATACATAAAAGCATTAGCTACACTGATGCCACCCAAAACATTACAAACACAATCCAAGCAGATAACACGATAGAATACAGGCAGTTAACATTAAAACACGCGCAAAACACAACACCACACTAATCAACATTTACATCCCACCAGATAGTTCACCTCAGGTGCCAGCCAATTACAATCCACAGTTACACAATCTGGCCTCTCTCACTAATGTCATCTTAGGAGGAGACTTCAACGCTAAAGACACTAGTTGGTACCTGCACAACCAAAGCAACACCAGTGGCGCCAACATAGCCACACAACTAAACAGCCTCTTCATTCTTAACAATACAGAAGAACATACACACATACCACATCAAGCAGGATACTCAAACTCCTCCCGACATAACGTTCTGTTTCCCCTCACTAGCAACACATACACACTGGAGAACAGAAAAACAACTGTCATCAGATCACCCGCCCATCATTATTACAACACGTTCTACACTCTGCCCCAACAGCCTTAGGCACAGTTACAGAATTACAAGAAAGCTGATTGGGAACAGTTCAAAATACAGACTGAGGAACAATTCACCACATTAAACAGCACACCCATCATAAACATCAATACAACACTCAAGACATTTAATCAGATCATCAATAATGCAAACAAATACATACCCAAGGGCAACATTAGGAAATACAACCCAAACTACACTAGAGAAATAGCCCACCTCATAAAGCAACGTAACAACCTCAAACATAACACACAAACACCAAACACAGAATCCATAAAACAGCAGATACAACAGCTCAACACAGAAATAAACAACAAACTTAAAGAAAAACAAACAGAAACATTTAGGGAATTCATAACAACACTAAACCACTCCACAGATACATCCAGGCTATACAAGACTATAAACAGCATTACCACCTCTAACAGCGGCATTCACACCTCACACGCGGCTATCTGTCGCAGCCAAAATAATATCCCAACATATACCCAACAAGCTAACATTCTAGTTAATCACTACGCAAAGATAAGTCACTTAAACAGAGACAACAACCAGAAACACGCAGACAGACAAACAGCCAGACACAAGAAAACCTACAGACGCGACACGACCATTACACCCTTCAAAAACATTAAGAATTCGAAGGCTACTGGACCAGACAACATATCTAACATACACCTTAAACACTTGGGCCCACAGGGATACTAGCTCTCACAAATATCAGCACATACTCATACCAACACTGTATTATCCCTGACATATGGAAACAAGGTAAAATTATTAAACTACTCAAACCAAAAAAAATCCAACAGAACCAGCTTCCTATAGACACATTACTTTACTATGCACACCTTCCAAAGTAACAGAAAGACTAATCTTACAATTCACCAACCCACACATACCACTATCGCCTACTCAACATGGATTCAGACCTCGCCACTCAACCACGACATTACTCACTAATCTCACACAGCACATCATGGATGGCATCAACTAGACGACCAGCTCAGCGTACACTATTAACAACAATAGACATTAGTAAAGCATTTTGCTGCTATCCCCGTTTTCCCTCTCATAAACAAATACTCACACAAACATGCACAATAACACCAAAAGGTGGCTGAGCAAATATCTTTCAGGAAGATACTCACATGTCACTTTAATGACAGTCATCCAAAAACAAGCTTTTTCCGAACGGGATCCTCAAGGCTCTGTTCTCTCACCAACACTTTACAACTTATACTGCATGACATCCAACACCATAGATAACAAGCTTACCTTATCATCATATGCAGATGACATCACTCTAACATCCACCCTACAACAACACGACACCGCTACAAATAACCTACAACATACATAAAACAGTATACAAGACTGGCTCACACATAATAGACTCAAAGTACGCCACAAAATCAACCACACCTTGCTTACAACAACACAAAAGAACACCATATACTCCACAGCTTACACTAAACAACACCACATTCCCACACTCACAGGACCAAAATACTCGGGTCACATACAACACATCATTATCTTTTGCAACCACATTCAGGACATTAAAACAAAATGTACGTCAAGACTTAACACGCTTAGGGTACTAACAGCACAAACTTTGGACACCAGCAAGAAGCAACATCACTCATATACAATCAATATATTCGCTCAGTTTGTGGACTATGCTAGCCCATGCTGGGCACCCATTATCTCAAGCACACACATAAACACTTACAGACAATACAAAACAACGCACTTCGCCTCATTACAGGATGCACTCAAACACACCAATAGAACACCTATACACAGAAACAAAAATACTGAAAGTTACGGAACATTTAGACATGAGAGGAACACAATTCATGGCAGCAGCGACACTAACCCACAACACCCTTGCCATTACATGTACAATCATGCACCGACACCTTGCACCTTAAGGTAACACCAGAGAGACATTATAACCAAATACTTCATTCCATACCACGCCCACACACATCACACAGTACAGTAAACACATACACATACACCTAACCCACAAAGCACTGACACGACTCGGTCCGAATGCGGTCCTGGGTGCGAAGCTGCCACCCATTAAAAGGTCGGATCGAGTTAACTTTGCACGATTCCGATGTGGACGTCACCCCAACTTACAGACATATAAACACAGACTAGACAACTCCACAGACGACACCTGCCACCTGTGCCAGGACCGCACCACAAACAATTGAACACATTATGATAGACTGTACCACTCTAGCACAACATAGAACACAACACACATCACTAGTGCGCAGTGCGCTGAACTCTGGTCCACTCCGGAGAGGGCGATCGGTTACCTGCGTGCCAACGGATTGCTCGATCAGGGTGGGCTGATCGGCTAAACAACAACAACAACCAAGTACAATAATAAAAATATGGATAATTAAGATTTCTAATTATATAACACATTAAAATAATTTTCATTTTATAACATACAACTTTTAACGTCTACATTCATTAGACACAATAATTATTGCGAAGACCTCATTAATACATACAAAATTTTCATTAAAAACCCTCAGATTTTCCTTCATTGCTTCTAAGCAGAATTGAAGGAATAAAAGAGATCATCTTCTTTGTCAAAGTGTGTATTCTTATGATAGCTCATAATCTCTTGCTGATATAAAAGTAACGAAACTCAAATTTTAAGATTTTATTCATGTTTTGAGGTCTTAATTCCATCATTCATTGAGACTGATGAACTTGAAATGCATTCATAATATCAATTTTTAAACTGGTTCAAACTATCATTGATATAAAAATATAATAATAAAGAATAAATGTTCTTCATTTCCTCCGAGTCCACTTTGAACACATTCCACTCGCCCCAAATTTCTCTCCCGAATCCATCTTTGCTTCCATCCTCAGAATGTAGTTTCCGATGGTGAGATAAAATATGCACGTTTTCATTTCCTTGTAATAAAAATAAAAAGTCTTATTAACAATAAAAATAATAATAATTAAATTAATTACTCGAATAAAAGCTATTTAAATAATTTGAAAATAATTCAGATCTGTAATTAAAATAATACGAAAGAAGTAAAGATGCTTAATTGTGGTGCCATCATGAGGTAAATAAATGACCAAACTATTTATGTAATTATTAAAGAGGGAAACTATATAAAACAACTGCAATATTTACTACAAACTTCCATAACGTAAAACAAGATTTATAATATTGAGAATCATTTACCGACACATAATTGGATGAAGATATACAAACACCAACTGTGAAAAATAGAACCAGGTCAAATTACAGATATTACGTATAATGGACTGGTTATTGTTCCCTTTTCCCTTCTCAGAACTGGGGAGGGGAAATCATTGACTGTATTTAAATCTATCCATCAGACATGAACAAAACACCAAAGCTCTCAGTTCTAACCTAACCAGTGCTCTTCGCCTGGCATTCCGAACCCCTTCTTGTAATCGGCCCAGTTCCGAGTGAAGTTGATTGGCTTCGACACATTGATTCGGGAAAGGAAAACAGTCCACCCCCTCCGTCGGTTTCCATGTCACAATATACGTCGACAGGGCGGCTACATGGCATCTAGAACAAGTAATTGATCATGGCGAGCCTTATTTACAAAACACGGTTTTTTAAACTATGGATTCTTTGGAAACAATTTGAAATTGTAATGCATTATTCCAGTCTAAGTAATTGGATGAAGCACAGAATGTATGACGCCAAAAACACTTGAAAAGAAAATAAAAAAAAATTTAATGAAATTAATAATGACGAGGTTAATGTAGTAGAAAGTCACCATTTTACCTGAATGGATATATCTGGTAAATTCCGCTTTTCGTGTCTCCTGCGACGAGAATTTCGGAGCAATCAGTAGGTCTAAGGAAGAACAAACGAAAGGAATGTGTGCATAAAATGTACTAAAATTTCACAAAATGTATTTTGTTTAATTATATTTTTAAGATTAAAAACATTAAATCGTCACTGAAAAGCAAAAATAGAATTTATTTTTATGTAATGAGGTTTACGAGTATTTTGACTCTTATGTCCTCTAATACTAATTCCCTCCATTTCAAAAGTAAATTAATTATTTGTTATTTTTCCTTATGTATAATTAAGCCTTAAAACTTGATAAGAGTAAAATTTAATAACTCCTCTCTAAACTAAAACTTACCGAAACGTTGAATCTGTGGGCATGTAGAAATGTCGATCGCCAAAGTAGGGTGAAATACTCAATCCTCCTGACGTCTTCTGACTGAATCAAATAAGAAATCAATAAAAGAACTTAATTAATATAATGTAAAAACACTTTTCATAAATCCCATTATTATTTTAACTAAATATTTTATTTATATTTTTTATAATATCGATGTCTCTAAGTGATACTCTGTTTTGTTAATTAATATTGAAAAAATATTACGAAAGTGACCAACCTTGAGTTACTTTTGTTTTGGATTATCGATTTTAAATTAGGTTTCAAGGTTGATGTTTTTGAAAATGAGCTTCCAATAGAACCGAAGCTGAAAACGTCGCTGTGGAAAAATAATATGTATTATTAACACATTTAAAATAATTAAATGTACATTTTTATATACTGAAGCTGAATGTTACTTGAAATAAATAGATTTATTGATAATGTACAATGAAAAAATAGGCCTTTTATAATGTAAGGAAATAATGTAACAGAAATAATGAAAAATGAAAATCTCAAAATTTCCATTCACAAGTAGTTCATCACGAAATAATACTAATATCTAACCATTACAAGAACTATTAACGAATTAAGATTAGAAATATCAAATTCCTCAAAATGGAGATTTCAGTTAAGATAGAATTTCATATAAAAATCACAAATATATTCTTAATCTTATTTTCTCTTTTCATTATTAAGGAATTTCATGATCGAAATAGAATTACTTGTTTGCTTTACGAATAAAGTTTGTAGATCTTAATCCGAGGAAAATATTCTTTATTTCCAAAAACATGCGTTTCATATCCTGATGCAAAGTTATTTGGTGTTGCAGAAGAACGTTTTGAAGGGGAGCTTCTGGATCCACCTTCACCACATCTTTGTCCACGCCAAATGCGGATAAAACTGAAATAAAATCAAATTCTAACGTATCTAAACTTTTTCTTAAATAAATTCAAATAAATTTAATTGCAATTGATAAGAGGTTGTAAGTCCCATTAAATACAGTTTTGGTGTATACCAATTCAGGAGAAATCAACTTTGACTAAAATAATCGACCAATATTTGTTTACGGTCTGCTCATGTGAATTCCTAAAAAAGTAAAAAATATAAAAGGCAAAACGCTCATCACTTTCTTACAAATCCCATTTTTAGGCTCCTCAGTTCATTAATCGCGGAAAGTTCTTATAAATTAATGGAAATATTATATAGTACAGGGTGGCAGAAAAGTTTTTAAGGATTTTATAAAAATGAAAATGAAAAGGTTTATTGGCAGACTATAGTCCATATGACAAATATTATTAATACGATGACAGTTCACATACTAAGGATAGAAATAATACTGTAGTGTCGGAGTTAAGTGGAACTACAGACAGACGTTTTCGTACCAAGAATTCCATAGCTTAGAGGATAAATGGCAGGACTCATGGACAGCTTGGATAATCGGGTTGGTTCCTTTTTTAATTCTTTGCATTAGACTGTATTGAGCACGTCTTGTTACCTCCGGGAAGCTCGGGACATTGCGGGTAGCAAACATTTGCGAAGCTGAGCATCTCGGGGGCAATTTATATAAGAGTCTAAAAGACCTGTTGTACAGCAAATTTAGGGTTCTGCCAGAACCATTTTTATAATTCACCCAGAGTTGCTGTCCGTATATATTACTGCAGAAAGTACGAAAGAGAGTGTCTTTAGCTTCCCTTGTACAGAATCGAAAGTTCCTTATGGTCATATTCGCTTTAGCACACAGGTTTCGAGATTGTTTTCTTATATCCGAGTCATCACTCAAGGAGCTGGTAATAGTTTGACTCAAATACTTAAACTCTTGTACTTCCTCAATTACTTCACCATTCATTTTAAACCTTATATCAGCTGGTTGATTACAGCTTTTAGGATGAAATTGCATAACCTTAGTTTTTGTAACATTAAAAAGAATATCATGTTTCTGCGAATACACTTCGCATGCTTTTAGTAGCCGCTCCAGACCTTTAACAGAGGGACTTATTAACACCATATCATCGGCATAAACTAAGTTATTTATCCTTGTGTTATCTATACAACATCCCACTGTTGCCTCATTAAGTGAAGCAATTAATCCGTCAATATGTACATTAAACAGCATTGGGGAGAGCAAGGAGCCTTGTCTCACCCCGCGAGAGGAGCCAAAACACTCGGATAGTACATTGCCCCACCTGACGGTGAAAGATTGGTGGGAATACCAAATTTTCAATACATTTAATATGTACATGGGAACCTTCCTGTCTTCTAGTTTTTCAAATAAAATATTGTGGTTCACCCTATCATATGCCTTAGTTATATCTAGGAAACAGCTGTAAATAGTTAAAATACTGTCAATGTATTTAGATATTTTTTCTTTAAGTACATAGATACAGAGGCCAGTTGAGTGGGACCTTTTAAAACCAAACTGATTGGGAGATGTCCATAGGAAATCATTTAATCGGAGTAACAAGAGTTTTTCTAGTAGTTTCGAGAAGCAGGAAGCGACAGCAGTAGGCCTGTAATTATTGCTGGACAGAATGTCTCCGTACTTACAGTATTGTTGACCAGGGGCAAGATATATACCCTCATGAACTCTGCAGGGATATAGCTATACAACTATTTAGTTAACATTATACAAATAAGTGTTTAAATGATGAAACAAATCAAACAAAAAGTCTATAAGAATTTTATTCGTACAAATATTTTGTTGAATTGTAATTTAATCTTCAATGAGTTCTCCATCTGCTTTGATACATTTGTGGATTCTCTCTGTGATGATTGTGAAACTCTTCTTTGTTCTTCTGAACATATCGAGTGGGAACGTTTTCAGTTGTTCACCTATTCTCCGGCCAGGGGTATTCACATTTGGAGAGATGAAACCAGGAGTGTAGAGTTTGTAGACAACAATCGACCGGGGATGTACTCCGAGTGGGTCTCTAGGTAGGAGACAAGGATTGCTGGAACTCCTGTTTCTCCTGTCACTGTCCTTCTTAGCTGTTTTTTTCAGTGTCTCATCTACCCTGTTTGCAGTCCAGCATAGTCTCAAACACACTTCTCTCACTAATCTTCACCACATATACATGCATCTTACATACTACACAATCTTTTCAAAATTAAAAACAAACAACGAAAATGGGATCGACCTCAAGAGCTTCGGAGACCCCTAAGGAAGAGACCATAAATATCCCCACTTCTGGCTCACCCTCTGCCCATACTGAGAACGCAGACCCGGTCAGTAGGATGGATTCTGCTACAGCCAATTAGAAATGTTCTAGGCCTCTGCCTGATTCACTTTTCATAAACTGAAACATTCGTAGACTCTCCTAAACTTTTCCATCTGTTGAACGCTACCAATCCTCCTCTAAACTTCACAGTCTCTTTCTCACTGAAAACCAGGTGTCTGGAACCTGACAACAACCCCTTTTATATATCATCCTACTCTCTCTATACTTAATTTCACTCCAAAGATGGATGTTGCATATATATGTACGCAATGACCTTACTTGCTCCCATATTCGCGAACTTTAATCCTCCGAATTCTATACCCTCTGACAAAGGCTTGCATGCCAATCTCAAATTAAGTACTGTACATCTGCGATGTCCACCTTTCTCCCAAGTCTGTTGGCTATCCAAAACTCCTTTACTACCTCATTTCTAAAGTGGAATGCTTTCCCACCTAATCTCCTTTAGTTGAAATTTCCATTTTAAATGATTTCACTGATCACCACCACCTTTGGCTTTCGTTCTATTTCATTGACAACCATGGTGAACTAGCTTACAAATTCCCTATCCTGAATGTACTGGAGCAGATTGTACAGAACCCTACTCATATCCCCGATCGCCTTGGAGATTGGCCCAACATTCTAGATTTATTTCTCACCTCTCATCCTTATTCTTACTCTGTCACACTTTTTTCTCTGGTGGGCAACTCCAACCATAAACTTATATCTGTTTCCTGTCTGATTGCTCCAATTCAGCCTTTGGATCCTCCCAAGCGGAGACGCCTTTGTCGCTTTGGCGCCACTCATTGGGCGGTCCTTAGGCAGTACTTTTCTGATTTCTCATGGAATGATTACGACTTCAGTGGCGAAGCCCCTTCCGAGTGTGCTGAGCACATATCAGGAGTGATTCTCTCGGGCATGGAGGCGTACATTCCATATTCTATTCCTACTATTAATGCAGCAGTCGATGAGGAAGCTTCTAGCAGTGGTTATACCCTTCAGCGCGGGAAACGTCATCGCGTCAACGTCAACGAAAAAACGGGGAACGTCAATGCGAAGAAGAGGCGACGTCAAACCGAAGACGTCAACGCGTTAGTGGCCAAACCTCCTCAAATCTCCGTGCAGCGGGTAGTCTACGGTTGGCCAGAGTGGCAGTCGACGGCCTGTTGCATGGCACGGTCAGAGTGCTGATCGGCTCCCGGGGCCGGACCTATACCAGCGTGTTATATTTTCATTTACGGGGAGCAATTGCGTGCCGGACGTGCTCCCCGGACTACTCTTACTTTCCGGCGACATTGAGACTAATCCAGGCCCCACTACAACTTACACATGTCTCCATACACAAAGACATAAAAACAATAGGATCATGAGACACATACACAAGCATAATATTAACAATTACAGTAAAACGTAGATGGCCTCACAAACAAAATCGTGCAGCTTAGAGAATTCGTACACAAATAAAACATTCACATAGCATTTATACAAGAAACAAAACTTAAACGCACACACAAAACAGACACCATCCTTGACTTCAAGGCGATCCGTTAAGATCGTACTGGGGGTCACGGGGGTGGACTCATCACGTACATATGTAAAAGCATTAGCTACGCTGATGCCACCCAAAACACTACAAACACAATCCAAGCAGATAACACGATAGAAATACAGGCAGTTAACATTAAAACAAGCGCAAAACACAACACCACACTCATCAATATTTACATCCCACCAGGTAGTTAACCCCAGGTGCCAGCCAATTATAATCCACAGTTACATAATCTGGACTCTCTCATTAATGTCATCTTAGGGGGAGACTTCAACGCTAAAGGCACTAGTTGATACCTGCACAACCAAAACAACACCAGAGACCCCAACATAACCACATAACTAAATAGCTTCTTCATTCTTAACAATACAGAAGAACATACACACATACAACATCAAGCAGGATACTCAAACTCTTCCCGAGACATAACGTTTTGCTCTCCCTCACTAGCAACACATACACCCATCATAAACATCAACACAACACTCAAAACATTTAATCAGATCATCAATAATGCAAACAAATACGTACCCAATGGCAACATTAGGAAATACAACCCAAATTACAGTAGAGAAATAGCCCACCTCATCAGACAACGTAACAACCTCAAACATAACACAAACACCACACACAGAAGCCATAAAACAGCAGATACAACAGCTCAACACAGAAATAAACAACAAATTAAAAAAAACAGAAACATTTAGGGAATTCATAACAACACTAAACCACTCTCAGATACATCCAGGCTATACAAGTTTTTTCATCCCCACTCAGTTGCTGTCTCTGTAAAGGTGTCTTGTTCACCTCTGTATGGAGTACGTTTTTCATGTGTTGGGCAACTGAACCCATACAGCCCTACTTGATCGGGTGGAATCAAAGGCATTTCGTCTCATCAATTCCCTGCCTCTTTCTGACTGTCTTCAAACTTTCCCTCTTCGCCGCAATATTGCTACTCTCTCTTTACTATTGTTATTATAACAGACATTCCTCTTCTGAAATCTCTAACTGCATGCCTCCTCCTCTAAGGAGAGCACGCAGTACCATACTTTCGACACACTCTCAGTTTTTTCTGTCCAACTCTTTAACGCAAGGATTAATCGGTATTTTCAGTTTTTCATCTACTGAACCGGTGAACTTTGGAAAATTCTTCCTCAATTCATCTTTCCCTCTCTTTATGACGTTTAATCTTTTAAACGCAATGTTTTGGCTTCTCGAAAACCTTGGACCTTGATTTTGTCTCTCTTCTTCCTCCATGGGAGGCGCGTTTTTTGCGGTCATTCGCCCTTGGCTCCCCTTTCCTTCATAAAAAAAAAAAAAAAAACATCGTTTATAATAATTATTGTATGTAAAATATTTTTAACGAAACAGTTACAAAATATGCTTTATAATTTATAATGGAATGTAGTAAACATAATTTTAGAAGAAAATTAAAAGACTGAATAATGTCTAATGTGGGAACATGAAACATAATTGTTAAAAGGGAAAGAAACATTGATGGATTCAATCTTTTTTGTAAAATTAAAATCTCACATCAACTAAACAAAGAATTCAATAAAATAATTTTTAGGTGTCCATTTCGGAGTTGTCACTATCTCATTTCATCCAGATGCAATCTAGGAAAGAAGTAGGAAAATAAGAACCCTTGATAGAAAAGTCGAAAGAATAAAGTTGTTATATAAAAATAAAACTATAAAAATTTACAGGAATTTTGCTCTCAAAACTTCCAAATAGTTTGCAAATAATTGCAGAATTTACCACAATGTCTTCATTCCTTATAATTTTTATATAAAAATTAAGTAGTTTAGCATGAACATTTATTGTAATAATAAAGGCATATACTGTACAGTACAGTCAGTAAAATGCTGAAATAAAGCGTTGAGCCTATTTGAATCGACCGTTTTTTGTCTTTGAATCGTGCCCTGCGATTAACATCGATGTTATGTCAACACATCCAAATTTATTTTTGAAGTAGGATTGATATGACATATTTCTTTTATTTTGGGTTCATTTAATTTCATTTTAGTAATATACAGGGTGTTTCAGGTCAACCCTAGAAATATGGAAATTGGCGAATTTGTAGTTTGTATTTGCTATTTGGAATTTGAAGTTTGTCATAGTAATTCCGTAACTAATATGAAGTGTTTTTTTTTATTGTAGGTGAATGAAAATGGCCGATAGAAGAAGTGGATCATTTCGATTGCCTAAGCAGCAACGAATAAAACTGGGGAAGTTTGTGTATCTTTGTGGTGAGAATGTGAGTGAAGCACGTCAAAGATTTTATACAGAGTATGGTTTTACGCCGGCACATGCAACTGCCAGTGATTTGATAAGAAAATTTGAAGAACCAGAAAATGTTGACACAAAGTCCTCGGGATCAAGAGAAACAGTAACTGGTGTGAACAATCAACAGCTAGTAGCGGAAGCCTTAGTCAGAAGTCCAGAGAAATCATTGGGTAAATTTTCTTCTGAGTTACCTGTTGATGTCAGTACATCTGTTTGGAGGATTACACGGAAGCTACATGTAAAGCCCTACCGCCCACATGCAGTTCATGCTTTGTCGGAAGATGACCCTGACAGGCGAAACCAGTTTTATACGATTGTCCTTGATCAGTTAAAACAGGACCCATAATTATTGGACAAAATTGTGTGGACTGATGAGGCCAAAATTCTTCTGGATGGCAGTGTCAACTGTTACAACTGTTACATCTGGAGTGATACGAATCCACACTGTGTCCTGACTCACCAAGTGAATGCACCTGGAGTAACAGTTTAGGCAGGAATTTCTTTCAGTGGTGTTGTAGGACCATTTTTTTTTTTTTTTGAGGAAACAGTGAATGGAGAACGTTATCTGGAAATGTTGCAAAACAAAGTCTTGCCTATTCTCCCTGAATGTGTCCTGAATGTTGATGAAATCTTTTGGCAACAGGATGGTGCACCGCCACATTATCATCTAGATGTTCGTGCATTCCTCGACCAGACATTTCCACAGCGATGATTGGAAGACGTGGTCCAATTGAGATGCCAGCGAGATCACCTGATCTCACCCCTACGGATTTCTTTCTTTGGGGCTACATTAGAGAACAAGTATACAGACGCGATTTGTGTGCAAAGGTATGCCGCAGTGTTGAACACCGGATGCAGGCATGCATCAATGCAGATGCAGTTTGAACATTTACCCACTTAAACGGACATGTTATGTGTCTTGAAAAGTGGATGCTCAATTTTGCCAGCTGAGGTTTAAGTTTTGGTTGTTGGCTAAAAATACAATAGTTACCCTTTTTCTTTGATGTATTCAACCCGTGAATGTAACGAGTCTTTTGCTTATATTGAGGTTCTGAATATAGTAGGCTAGGTGTAGCTGTAAACCTTAGATACTGCCCCAAAGCTGGATCTTATCTGCTTTGCAGATAGCTGGTGAGGGAAACTATATTTTTGGGGCTCCTCTGCGGCTGACCCGTTGCCCACGTCGGGCTAACATCATGAAAAAGAAAAAAATATAGTGTTTGTCATTTACCTTTACTTATTCGGGCTATAGTGGATTTAATTTTCCCAGAAGAGTTCCTTGTTCCATGGGGTCTGTGTGTATCATGAAAGAACCTCAGGGGACTGTTCTCAGTTCAATCCAATATATATATATATATTATATATATATATATATATATATATATATATATATATATATATATATATATATATATATATATATACACACACATATATATATATATATATATATATACAGTATATAAATAATATGCAGTCAGTAAAGCTTTTGACTGTACGCCAGTAATGGTTTAAGATACACCACCACAGTGTATAATAATTAAAATATTTATTTTTTATAATATATTTTAAGTTATAAATCTAATGAAATGAATGGTAAATGAATGGTATTCATCATTCATTCTAAGTTTTATTTATTCCTTCAATTTAATGACTTTAATATACAATTATTGATTAAATAATTAACTTTATTCATACTTAATTTCACTTTGTTAATTTATCTCATTTTAATATTTTCTTATCTTTACATTTAATTCTAATTTTAATATTTTAAACTAAACACTTCAGATTAATAAATTTATAAATTATTTATAATTGATCTATTGATCGCATCTATTGATCACGTATATTTTTTAGACGTTTTAAAATTGATCTTTTACTTATTTCGTGCCAAAATATAAGGTGTCTTAGGTTCAGAGTTAGGCCTATTTAATTACTATATCAGAGGAACTGTGTATAAATAAACAATTTGGAGCAACGAAGCAAATAAGAGGGTAGGAATAACTTTGGAATAACGGAGAAATAACACCAACGTCACTGGTTGACACCGAAAGTTTAAATTAACCAAATCGTTGGGTCACCTGAAGATCAGGGCCCCCAGCCTCATTTACCAAATGATATCTTCGTTAAAACTAAAGAAAATATCACGACTTAACTAACCAATCGTCAAGGGCGTACAGTTGACCTAACCGGGCATTCAATTTAATTTATTATTATATTTGGTACTGTAAAGCAAAAAACAAGAATACATGGGGGCCCTGACCCCTGATCTTCAGGTCATCCAAATCGTTTAACTGCATATATTGACTGAATCATTCATATTCAGTAAAATATTAAATGAAACTTTATTTTTCAGACGATAACGGAAATTTGTGGTCTATTAATTTAATGTATTAAAAAAGTAATGTTATGTAGAAGGTATTGTACACTTAAATTATTAAAATTTACATTTTTCATTGTCAGCTCCACTGAAAGAACAATGAAATCATCAAACTTACTTTGTTTTTTAGTAAACTTGAACAGATTTCAAACTTCTGACTCCGTATTTGTTACAATATTAAGATTTAATGGTGCTACTCTGGCTTGCGGTCTACAAAGATATCTTTAGTCTACAAAAGAATTTGCGCTGAAGTGACCTGACCTGTCTTGAATTTGTGCTGACCTGACCTGAAATGACTTGACTTTATCTTTGGGGACTAATGTGAGGTCAAGGCGGACTATAAAAGGGGGGAATCATGAAGACAAATATTAGTTCAATAACATTAAAACAAAAAAATTAAAGGACAAATAAAACAAACAATTCATTCTATGGGATATAATGCCCGGTTAGGTTAATTGAATGCCCGGTTAGGTCAACTGTATGCCCTTGACAATTGGTTCGGTTGTGATATTTTCGTTAGTTTTAAAGAAAATATCACAACTTAACCTAACCAATAGTCAAGGGCATACAGTTGACCTAACGGGGCATTCAGTTAACCTAACCGGGCATTATATCCCACAGAATGAATTGTTTGTTTTATTTGTCCTTTAAATTTTTTGTTTTAATGTAATTGAATTTGTAAATACGTTGTAGACGGCACGCTATAGTGTAAATATCTTTGTAGACCGCACGCTATAGTAGCACCGATTTATTTTCCCTTTATAAATATATTTAAATAACGGATCACCTGAAGATCATGGCCCCCAGCTTCAATTACCAAATGATATCTTCGTTAAAACTAACGAAAATATGACGACTTAACCTAACCAATCGTCAAGGGCGTACAGTTGACCTAACCGGGCATTCAATTTAATTTATTATTATATTTGGTACTGTAAAGCGAAAAACAAGAATACATGGGGGCTCTGATCTTCAGGTGATCCTAAATAACTAGTTTGGCAGTAGTTTTAGTACTTAAAACCATTTTGGGACCTTTTCCAATTTGTGTACCGTTTTTCATATAATTTATTTTTGCTTCTTTTCAGATCAAAAATGAGTGATCAAAAATGAGTTCTTGATAACCTAACCTAACCTAACCTAACGTAACCTAACCTAACCCACATTATAACTTTCGTCACTTGGGCACAGGATGTTTACTATGCTGTATGTAATGTACTGTAGAAAACGTTACATAAACTGGAAAACGTCCCCATTTTGTTGTTCTTTTTAAATACAAAGTTTTGAATCGAGATTGGAATCAAGTGATCAATTAAGTAATTTTATTTAAACTTAATATATTTACCTTCACATCTTATCTTACTAATTTATATATGGATTTTTACATTCATTTATCTCTTTATCTATCTACTGTCTATTGTCTCTTTATCTATTTATTTAATAAATTACTATTTTATATATAATTTTTTCATTCATTTATCTCTTTATCTATCTACTGTCTATTGTCTTTTTGTTTATTTAATAAATTATTTATATTCCAATGACCAACATTTTAAAATTACTTTTAATTATTTTGTAAATCAAGCAGGAACCGCCACTATTGTGACATGTCACGATTCTAATTTTTGTTTATGGAGCAGCCTTGGTGCCGCGTTACCCACAATTCTTACCAAAAGCCACCTATATTAATTCAGTGAATTTGATGTATTCTCTCTTTATGCACAGATTATATATAAATAATTAATAACTTAATGAATTTTAAATTAATGAATGATAATAGTAACTCAATTTTACCCTTTATTAACTCTTTATGATGTTAATAATTAAAGTATTCTATACTAAATATTTTAACACAATATATAATCACATATTACAATATAATTTTATATTATTTGCACTTAAATTTCCTAAAATCCGTCTAATTCGTGCCAGAAATTCCGTTTAAACTCTAAATCCAACAAATTAAAAGTATACTTTTCAAAACTAAATTGTCAATTGAGCGTTGACTAAAACCGGGACTCCTGACTGCTCAAAAAGGGATCAAAACCCATTTCCTTCCCAACTAAAATTTTTGAATAATCTAATTTCAACATATTTCTCATTCATGTGAGGAGAGTTGTGTTGGCACATTTTCTTCATGTGAACAATGTAGAAAAAATATAAGAAAAGTACGCTAAGAGACGAAGGGGCGAAAAAGAATAAGTAGGAGCGTCGACAGCTCCTTTAAATGTTTAATTAACAAATAATAGAGATAAAATATTGTACACTTAAAATGCTTTATCATATTCATTCCTTTTCATTAGCCTTTAATTGTACGCTTCTGTATTAAACTCTCCATTTCAGACACACTGAGTAGTGTAAGTTACTGATGCATTTTGCATATCGACCTTATTTTAGAAAGATACACCTCTTATAAAGAAGTTGTCAAAGGTTTATTTATTAATAAGAATACCAAAATTTGATAATTATGAATGGCTATATTTAAATGGAATATTTCAGACAATTACAGTAAATTCTGCATCGAAAATCATTAAAAAAAATTGGATATCGTTTATTGTAACCTGAACGAATATCTACATAACTTATTCGCCATGATTATTCATTATTTCCGTGTAAATGACATTGATTGGACAGTAATCAGAGAATTTAACAAATTTAGTGAAAAATTCCTGAAACGAAGAAAGATTTAAATTATGGAGAAAGTTTTGCAGAACTTCCAAAAGATTACTTTCTCTTCAATGTCATCCCCAAAACATTTCGAGTTAGGGCGCGAAATGAAGAATCCTAATATTTCCTAACCTAACTGAACTTAACCAAACTTAACCTAACCTATTCAAACCTAACCTATTCAAACTAACCTATCCAAACCTAATCTAATTTAAGGTGATCTAAAATGAGAATCCGTGGTTGAGAGTGGCATGAAATGAGAAAAGATCGATTTGAGAATTGCCGTCCCTGATATTCTTTGTCACGAAATGAAATGCGAATCAGATTGAGTGGAAAGATAACAATTATCACTTTATGGATAAATTCATTCTCGAGTATAGAATTAAAAGGTGTCCATAAATTATCTTTACATATTGAAATCTTAATAAAAAAGGAATGAAATGAGATACAATGATGCAATTGCTGCACGTCAAAGAAGATCTCATAATTTTCATTTTAATGTCAGTATACATTTACGTAAACGTCCTTTATCACGTGTCAAACGTCGAAGCGATATTCGATCTCCACCCAAGTTCGATTTAGCATTTCTCCATTAACGGTCGCAATGGTATCAGTAATCGTTTTTTCAGGTCCGAAATATCAGCAACTGTCGTCATGTCAAAAAAAACCTTTGTTAGATGTTCTTTCAAAAACAAAACTGCGTCATTGTATCTAACTTCATTAAAATTTTAAAAGGGTTTGAATTTGTAAAGATAATTTATGAACACCCTGTATTCTACTTTTTTTCCACAGGACACTCGCTCATTCTTTAATATTGTTTTAAAAATCTCAGTTTCATAATATTCTTGAAGATTTAATGGGAAACATTTATTCTTTATATATATATAGTCATTGTGTAAATTAAGCAAAAGTCTATGTTTTAAAGTCCATTAAATTTACTCACTGTTGTAAATACATTAACAAATTACAACAAAGTCTGCAAATCCGCTTTTTAGAAGTAGTTAAGAGTTTAATTTAGATGAATTTATCCAAAAGAATTAAAAACAACAATTTGTGGTTCAAATTAAATGTAATTTTCATCATAAATTGTTGATTAATATCAGAAGTTTACAAATATAAATTGTTGTGCTCAAATACTAAGAAGAGAGTGAACGTCATTTATGTTGAATATTGTGAGTTTAAGATTTATTTGGTGGAAACAAATCGTTGGTGATAATGTGATTTTTACCTTTCTTGAGATTTTGGTGACCCGCTTCGAGATTCCTCTCCAGAAACGTGTCCAGACGTCCAGAAATCTTGCGAAGGAGTTTAAAATCTTCTTCAGGAATTGAAAGAGTCTGTACGTAAGGAGGTAAACACGAGTAAATATAATAGATGAAATGAATAATAGCTATTTTAAAATACTTATATATATCTGAAAACGATGTTTGAATGTTTGAAATACATATAGGCCTGGAAACTAAACATTTCATTTTTATAATAGTTAATTTTCTTTTGCTTGCGTCTATACACATTTGTATTGTGGCTAAAAAAATATTGTGAAATTGTGACAGTTTATTTATTGTTCATATTTATAGACTATCTGGAAAGAGGAGAAAATTATTATATTTGTGCATTTATTCTATGTAGTCTAAAGTTTTGTAACTTCCTCCCACGTATTTATTAATTTTATTTATTAACCTTGGTCGAGGTCAGGAACATCACTGTCCCTGAGCCTAGCCTTAGATCTAGGCGGATTGACATTCAGTAGGCTTACTCTAAGTTCAATCTCTAAGTTTGACAGCCCATAAACATTAAAAGACGCTGATAAGTTGGAAATGATTGAAGCTAAAACACCTAAAATAATTCCAGAAATTATCAATAAAACATATGAGGAAAAGTGAGCTGAATCAGGTATGTATTCATTGTATAAACCTAGACTCAGAGAAGAACTAATTCAGATATTTAAAAAGATAAATGGGTTTCATAATGTAAATAATTACCTTCTCAATGTAACAAGTTTGAAAATTTTGTTGATGCAAAATAATTTTAACATATAATAAGTAATTTCAGTTGGACTTTTTATTTCATTTAATTTGGCCATTAAGCTTTAGGCTTTACTGGAATCTCAGATTAATTCAAGATAAAACATCAGTTAAAAGGTACTTATGATAAATAATATAGTAATCAGAAATAAGAAGTATTAATTTAAAATACATAAAAGAAGTAATAGATTAAAATTATTAAATGAATTTAAATCACTTTAAAGTCATTAAAGTCACTTTGAAAATATTTATTTTCATTTATTTTTATTTATGAATTTATTTATAAGATAAAAATTAAAATACTACAAATTTGTTACGTTACAATAATGCAATAATACAAATAATAAATTAGAATTTATTATATTACAATAATACACTTATTTATTATGTTGGATCACCTGAAGATGAGGGCCCCCATGTATTCTTGTTTTTTGATTTACAGTATCAAATATAATAATAAATTAAATTAAATGCCCGGTTAGGTCAACTGTACGCCCTTGACGATTGGTTAGGTTAAGTCGTGGTATTTTCTTTAGTTTTAACGAAGATATGATTTGGTAATTGAGGCTAGGGGCCCTGATCTTCAGGCGATCTATTATGTTACTATAATAGTGTCAATTGAAAATTAAAAAGATTACTTTTCCACTGTATTCGAAATGGGTTAAATGGGTTTTTAATGAAAAATGTTCAGGGTGAATCATATCGGAAAAGGTTGAGAAACACTGAACGAGAGTATGATACAGATGTTTAAACTTAGACACGTAGTTTCTCAACAGTTTTATTAACTCTGTATCATACTCTCGGTCTTCCTTATATAACGTACGCCATCTTTGCATGGGGAACTTGCGCTAACAACCTTTTAAACAGTACCTTTCTCAACCAAAAACTAGCAGTAAAGTTATTATCTGATGCTGATTTCCATGATCATTCAAATGCATTTTTTAAAGAGCTAAAATTATTAAAGGTCAAAGCTGTAATGAAAGTGGCACAGTTTATTTTCATTTACAAATGTATTAACAAAATCATTAATTTACAGTGGATAATTAAATATTTTGTAACTCATCAAGAAATTCACTCATACCAAATTAAGAGAAGATCAAAGCGTGTTATTCTTCAATTTAAGTTGTCTTTATCCCAAATATTACCCATTTATATTGGTATGAAACTATGAAATGATTTAAGCTGATAAAAACAATATTTATAATAGTATAAATTCGTTAAAAAACAAGTATGAATATTTTTTAATAAAGGAATACTGATTAAAATTTAGGATTAAATGTACATTATTGTATTACTCGTTTATTTCCCGAATCTACCTACAAATTCTTTGTATTGTATTGGTATTAGGCCTATATGACTTAACCCTTTACCGCACTGTGCGTCGAATACGTAACGTTTCAAATACACGCATTTAGACTCAACCCTACGCAAAAAGTTCGGCCATAAAGGGTTAATATTAATATATGCTATATTTTCAACTATTATTTCGTTTTTGTATTCCAAATTAATGAATACTTCTTATTCATTCCTTTATATATTATTTAATCATCATTTGATCATAAGTTATAAATTATATATTTTAGCCCAGTAAACTCTAAAGCTTAAAGGCCAAATTAAATTAAATAAATAGTCCGATTGACAATTATTCATTTTATTATTGTACACGGTGAAGTTAATTTGCTCCATACAGACTACCGTTTTTGCCAAATTAATGGTTCCTTTATCTGAACTAATTGCGGAAAGATCACAGAAGCCGTTAGAAAATATTTCCTTTCTGGACCGAGTTTGAACCAATTATATTGACTTTTATAATATAAATTATTCCTTATCGGGGAACATTTGAAATATGATACAGTACTTGATTTTACAAAGAAACTGTTCCATAGTCGTTTCACATGGAACAATTCAAAATTTAAAACGGCGTTCTGTATGGAACAACTTTACAGTTTAACATAGCTGGAATTGTAATACTGTAATGTTTATTTTACAGTTAAAGATTTTGAATTTTGAAAATGAGTTGAATTGTAAAATAATAAAAATAACTAAATTACACTCATACCCACATACCCACACAGGACCTACAAAGACCTATTAACACATTCACCGCCAACATTTTTGCAAGTTTTTACCCAACTACAAGGTCTCACCAAAAATTTAAACAAAACTTAAAACTAAAGATATCTCTTAACAAAATATCCGAAAATAAAGCTTATAATGTATTACGGCTGGGCATCCGGGATCCCAGGATATTATTTTACCCCATACTCAGGCGAAAACGGTTTTCAAAGTTTAAAAAACAGGTGAACGAAAACTTTAATTGTGAAAAGCCTTTGCATGAAATAAATCTACTTTCTAATAAAACTGTTTAAAAGTCTCCCCTGAAAAGAGAATATGGGGAAGTCTCGGGATCAATGACAGTTTTCCCGAAAAATGAGCTGTCTACTTTACTTCCGGGATCCCGGATGCCCAGCCCGATAATGTATATGTTCAAGACGAGATTTCTCGTCCTTGGCAGTCAACTGAGCTGTGCCAAAAGACGAACTTTCTTGTCTTTAGCGGTGAATGTGTTAATGGCGTATCTTCACCAACGTTTGTTCGTTCTTGATAATAATAATAATAATAATAATAATAATAATAATATAGACGGCGTACCTATGACAAAATTACTATATTGTATTCAACGCACCATTGTAAGATTAATATTAAGGATTGAAAATTTTGAATATATTAAATAGATTTTCTTCGAAATCTGTTTCTTTACTTTTTGACATTGCGTTATTGTCTCTATCTATTTATATGTTTGTCTGTCTATTAATCTGTCTACCCCTATGAAAGCGTTGAGAACCAAACAAATTATTCATATTTTCTTTCTTGATTCAACAATAATAACATTTATCTATTTGACCACTAATAAAAACTGATCCTATGGTTGTAGTTGTTTTTGATGGTACATAAGAAACTCACTTACCACACAACTGTTGATAGCTTCCTTCGAGTCAAATAATACACCACCTTTCACCCCAAAACAAAATAAGGCAAAAACTAAAAATAATTTCAGAATCATTTTCACTTTTTTAATAACAAAAACGCTAATTAAAAAGGCTTAAAAAATCATAACTTCTGTAAAGGAAATAAAAGGAAGAACGTGATGCACAGCAATACTTAGGAATAAAACTGGCGCAGTTTGTAAAGTCAAAGCTTTATTATATCAACAAAGTGGAATTTCCACCCCTGAAGTGGACGCAGTTATCTCTCTTAATTCCTGTAAATATTCGGTGCAAAAGAACGTCAGGAAACGCCTTTCTGAACTTCCTTTTTTAAAGTTTTTCTTTTCCAAATGTGCGCAACGATGGTTAAAACTTTATTGTATTCAGGGAAGTCTTTTTTTTATGATAAAAGTTAAAGGCTTACTTCCTCTTTTGCAACACATATCCTGTTTAGTTCATTTCATTCTTTATGATATATTTACTTTAATACTTATTTTAAAATTATAAATGATTTTAGCGGCAATTCTGTTTCTATATACAGTGACGCTCATAAGTATTCGTACAGAGAAATATTTCAAGTATATTGGTCCTTATCTTTTGTATTATGCATAGGGATGCTCATAAGTATTCGTACAGAGAAATATTTAAGTATATTGGTCCTTATCTTTTGTATTATGCATAGGATAGTTAGGAAAAGTTTACGGTTCGTTTGGAAAAATTTAACAAACCAAATATTAATTTAATTCCGTATAAAATGTAAAACCTCAAAGATTTGAGGAAAATAAAAAAGTTAATACAAAAGTTTTCGTACATTTACTTACAAAATTATTTAATACTGTGTGTGTCCACCTTTTGCTTAAATGATTTCAATGATTCGATTTGGATATTTTTCTACAAGGTTTCGACATCTCTCAGTAGGAATTTTAGCCCATTCTTCAAAAGAATAGTATTGCAATTCATTCAGATTCGAAGAGTTTCTTTTGCGGATAGCTTTTTACAAATCAAACCATGAATTCTCTTTTAAATTGAGATCTTGGCTTTGACTGAGCCACTCGAAAAGCTTGAAATTCTCTTGTTGAAACCATTTCATGGTGTTCTTACTTTAATGTTTTAGATCATTACCTTGTTGCGGTACCCAACTGCTACCCATTTGCAACTCCCAAACTAAAGGCAGTACATTTTTTCTCAAATTTCCTGATATTTCTTCGAATTCAAGATTTCATTGATGACAACAAGCATCCCTGGGCAAGAAGCACTAAAGAAACAAACTACACCACGTTTAACCGAAGGAAGGATGTTTTTTCGTCGAATGTAGTATTTGATTTTCGCCGAACGTACTGCTTCTTTGCTCGTTGTTCCCAAATAATTCAATTTTGGTTTCGTCTGCCCACAGAACTTTCTTCCTAAATGCAAAGCCATTATTTTGATGATCGTTGGCGTACTTTAAACGAGCTTTGTAGCAGAGGTTTTCATCGTGCAACTCTTTCATGCAGACCATTCTTTCTCAGTGTACGAAGTGGACACCGATCTTAAACAGTCTTAATACTTGGAAAATATCACTCGCAGGCACTCGTTGAATCGCAACAGCCATTCTTTCAATTCGTCTAGTTGTACGTTCTGAAACTTGTAAGGTCGTCCACACCTTGATAGAGTTTTGATTGTTCCAATGCCTTTCCATTTATTTATAACTGCATCAACCGTCGTAAATGGAATTCGAAATTCTTCTTCTATCTTCCTATAACTCTTTCCAGGCAATAAAAGATCTCTTAAGTTATATAGACAGCTCTTTACCACGACGACACATTGCTTACTAATGGCTTGTACAGTCATCCGTCTTCCATGAATATTCACAAAGAAAATTCTAGAATTTACAATTGCCAACAGTCTCTAATAATAAACAGACAACTACTGATAAAAATTTTAAATTATTCTAGCTTAAGGTAGACACGCAAAGTATTAAATAATTTTGTAAATAATGTACAAAAACTTCTGCATTTTTACTTTTTTTATTTTTTCCTCAAATTCATTGATGTTCTAAATCATACGTTGGAGTTAACCTATATTTTTTTAAATTTGTTAAAATGCTGCCATAAATCAAATATCAAATAAATTATATTATTTTCAGAACCACTTTCGAGTATTTAAATTCTATGAACAAAGAATGAGTTTTCCTCTTCATTTTGGATGAAAAACTTTAACATTTTCTTTAAGATCTTTATTAAGACCAAACGAAATTCATACGATTAAACCCTTAAGGTTCATTACTCGTTCAGGGCATACAATGTTTATTCGAAAATTTATACAAAATATTCAACATGTGTGTCGCAAGATTACATATAAATGTCAGAGTAGATCCATTGGGACAGTGTTTATACAGCAGAAATAGAGACAAACGTCATTACGCAAGGATCTTCGAATATAATGGATTCTTTTTCACACCAACAGACAAACTTCAACACCAAAGAAGAACACTCTTAAATGGTGGTGGCGATGGGGAAGGGGAAGTGGACCTTTAGTTCGTCTGAAAGTTAAAAAATACTTTTTACTGTGAAATCTACGATAATTTTGAAGTTGTTCTTTTTTTCTGATTCAAAATTAGTGAAATTCAATTCAGTAAATGCTGGAACCCCCCCCCCCCAACTTTCTTGTTGAATGAAGTTTCAAATATACAGAAGAGTGGCCAAAAAGTCCCTTTGCATGAAAAACAAGGGCAACATACAGATATACTGCAATTTCACTGTAAAGGGACTTTGTGGCAACTCTGTACTTCTCGAAAATGTAGTTTTAACATATCTTTTGAGCATAACTGGATTTGTAACATAAAATTTACCATAAAACTGGTTTTCATTCCATTTTTATTATATATATAGTGAAAATCTTAGTTTGCTACCAACCGAATTGTTCATTCTGATGGAGGTTAAGATTGTTGACTCCTAAGTCCTACAGCTTGACGTAAAGTTCGAACCACGACCAACCAGACTTCCCATTTGCTTCCTAATTAAATTTTTGAACGGAAAGATGAACAACTGGGTGACTGCACGTAGCCTGCCCTCGCAGACAATCGAACTTGGGGCGATAGATTCATAATTAGCGATGCTAACCACTACACCACTGATGAGATAGAAATATTAGGGTGGAGTGAAACAGGGGTCAAAATTTGCGTTTTAGAATTTTATTTGGCATGATACCACAAAGAATCTGAAAAAATTAGATCTGTAGCTTTTTATTTTCACCGGCCCCAGCGATCTCGAAATTTTTGATTATATATGCTGAAAATATGGATTTTCTTTTAAACCGGCGGTGAAAATTTTTTTTTTTTTCAAAATTTCACTTGCCATGGTGTGGAAAAGTTGCTGTACGAGACGACTAAGAAGCTCTAAAGAAAAGAGATTTCTAGAAATTCATTTTCACCAGCCCCAATGACCTTGAAATTTTATATTTACAGGAAATATGCATTTTTTCTAATTTAAAATATTTTGTATACTATCTAACCATATACTATGCACTGTATGCAGCTCTTCGCTGATTTAAAGCTTAGAACTAAAGTTACAGTCACTCAGAATTCACCACGAGGAAGTGGCTGCATATCGAATTCCACCCATGCCCACCCTCCACCTGTCCACATGTAAGCATTTATGTTATTCATAGTAGAATGCTGATATATCTGCTCGATATTCTGAATTAGTGTCAAAAGTTGGCATCATTTTACGCGATTCAAGTCTTGTTTTGATGAATCCGTGCCTTCGTTCTGCACCGTGAGCCAAACTAGATGCATCAGTAACTAGCTTAACAGCACGTTCAAATGCTTGCGTATGACAAGGGAAGCTTGAGAAGTGGAACCGTTTCTCATCAGCTGATTTGTTCTGCTGGATAGTCAATCACAGTGTTTCTTCTGTAATATCTCTCACTAAGGTGGCTCTAAACGAGGTCCATCTTGCCAGTTGATTATATCAGTATAGTCAGAAGCCTCCACAGCTGGTTTGTCTGCAAACTATCTGGCAGGAAGTACTCTACCAAGATAGATCAACACTGATGTACTTTGTTTTTCATCATCAGTTTACGCTACATCGACCAATCTTTTTGCTTTCTTTTCTGTCTCTGAATGATCTTTTGGGTCGCTGGGATATCTATTGATCCAATCTTCATTTTTCGTTCGTTCTGTTCGTTGATCAGTAAGGAATTTTCGCCTATTCATTGGCACTTTGCTATTTTTCTCACAGTTGCATTTAGAAAAGTCCACACATCTGCTATATCAATAACCTGCCAGGACCTTGCTTAAAATTATTCAAGGAGGCTTAATAACTTTGAATTTCTTTTCTTCCCTTGAGCCTTCAAACGACGTTGGTATTTCTGGTAATACTCCTTGATACGTGTAGTGACACGATAATGATTGCATCATTGCATGTGGGAATTGATACTCATTTCCAAACTTCTTCCACCTGTAGTCCACGTTTGGCACCACGTCTGACACAAAGGATTTCGAATTCCATTTTGTATAATTCGTATCTAACCTGCTAAAAGGACGGAAGAACATTTTTATATGAAGACAAAACATTGCAACATTGCTCTTTCGGTTGTCCGAATAATGGACTAGAGACAGTTTTGGTGTTTCCACGCTATTATCTTTTCTATCAGTCATAATGAGGTATAGTAAGCACTGGAAAAAGGAAATAGGGAGTTCAGCTAATGAGAAAATATAGTATTAAAAATCAAAACATGAGAGAAAATAGAACACACACAACCACTCTACTAGTTCTAGAAGCAAACTAAAAATTTTCTTATCACGTTGTCAGTGTTGCCAAATGTAGCTAATTTGCTAAATATTGAGATATGATACAGTTATATTAAAACATATAAATAATCCCTATAAATATAAACAATGAACATCTTTAAATACAATAACCACAAAAGTGAATGTTAAAAAGATTTCGACCCGCGAATAGACGGAAGTAAAGTGCGGAGAGAAAGAGAAAGACTTCGAAAAACATTGAAAAGTGATAAGGATCAGACTTTAAGTAACGTGAAAGTCAATCATAGGTCGTACAGTGAAAAGAAGAGTGAAAAACACTATGTAATGATTGCTGAACCAGGTGGAGATCAAACACCAGCATCGAGTAAGGCTCTAGACATAGCAAATTCAGTATTGCCAGTTATTAAAGAGAGATATCTGCAAAATGATATAGCTGTAATAAGCTGTGATAGCAAAAATACCAACACTGATTATAAAGGTGTGATTCATGTTATGGAGAAAGCACTTGGTAGGCCACTTTAATGGTTCATTTGTATGCTTCATACAAATGAATTATCTCAAAGACATACAATATTTTTGAAACATTGGATGGTACAACATCTGGGACAAGTACCTTTGTTGGTTCTATTGAGAAAGCCATTCAGTTTCGTGAAAACAATCCCGTAGTACAATTCAAACCTATAACTAGTTAGTGCAGTAGCTTAGACCCTGATTTTTGAAGTAAGTGGACATTCTGGACAAAAGCACCAAACTTGGCTCAAATGTTGTTCAGGACCTTAGCTACCAATTTTTCCCAGGAACCAAGACGCACAACCCTATCTTGGTTGCCATTTTGGAAATCCAAGATGGCTGCCAGCTAGAAATCAACAAACTATTGTGAGGAGTAATTGTAAATAAATAGTCCCTAAACCTACATATTTCGATGCCAGGATTGCTATAAAATAATAAGAATTACCCTTAAATGTTTATTTAATGTAAAATATTTAATAATATAACTATATAATATGTGCTTTTCTGTTTTGCAGGTGATTTGTGAACATGGATTGGAGCAAATGCATGGTTCGTCAAGAGAGCAAAGGTGAGACTCTTAAATGTCCACTCAATGCTGTGAGTGGTAAAAAAACTGAAGCATATGCAACATTTATGGAGAATGTCAACGCATTAAAGAATCTTGGAAGACTACCAGTTCCTCTTCTTTTCAATGAAGAGGTGACTGTTGAAGAACTGGTTCAGAATAAAGCTGTGTGGCACAAGTCATGCCATGTTAAATTTAGTAAAGAAAAGCTTGAAAGGGCTACAAAAAAGAGAGAAAGGGCGGATGAAGGTGAAACCAGTTCATCTACGGGGAAGCGGGTTCAGCGGCATCCTATGGACAAAGCAACTTGTGTGTTTTGTCAACAAACACATGGGCATCTTCACGAATTCAGTACATTTGGCGCTGACGTCAATTTACGAATGATGGCTACAGAACTCAGTGACACAGAACTAATGTCTAGAATAGGAGGTGGTGATCTCATGGCCATTGAAGCCAAGTATCATCTGCAATGCTTGACATTTTATCGGAACCGTTACCGCTCACTTTTGAGACAAAAACAGAGCAAGGAAGAAGGCTATGAAGAAAACTTGATGAAAGCAAAGGCAATAGTTGAGGTCGTTAATCATGTAGAAAATTGCGTGGAAGAAGGAATCTTTCAAATGAAGTTTTCTGTGCTATTTTATCTGTATCAAAAAAGACTTCGGGACTTAAGTATTAATAAGGAAATGAACAGAGGACGATTCAGAGAGAAGATTCTGGAGTATTTCCCATATGCCCAGGAAGTAAGTGATGGCAAGAACAAAATCTTAGTTTTTCAGCAGGGAATTCAGGAAATGCTCAGAGAGACAAATAGACAGAATTTTGAAGGAGATACTATGATTCTTGCAAAAGCTGCTAGAATCATACGCAAGGAAATCGTCAACTTTACTGGATTCAAGTTTACAGGTGCCTTTCCATATGGTTGTCAACAGGAATCGGTACCTACAACCTTGAAAACCCTTATATCTATGATCACAAATGGTGCTGACGTGAAGGACCAAACACCAGAAGACTCCCCTGCAACTCTCACTGTCTCGCAACTTATCCTTTTTAATTTTAGGAACATGCATACATCATCATCTAAGGTTCGCCATTCTTTGGAAAGGGAACCACCATTGCCTCTGTATCTTGGTCTGAAAATTCATACTGAAATTCGGTCAAAATCATTAATTACACAACTATATGAATTGGGTCTCAGTGTGAGTTATGACCGAATTCTTCAAGTCGAAAGCCAACTTGAAACAGCAGTGTGCCAGAACTTCAAGACCAAAGGAGTGGTTGTACCAGCTCAGTTTCGTCATGGACCATTTATTGTTGGGGCACTTGACAATCTGGATTACAACCCATCTAGTACAACTGCCGTTGGATCATTTCATGGTACAGGGATTAGTCTGTTTCAGTTCCCAACTGTCTCAAACTGTGGAACCAAACAAGGTGATCTTGTGCTACCTTCTCTAGGTTCAAAGGACTTGGAGTTACTCATGCCCTACTCAATTGTACCAGCTGTTGCAATGGACAAAACCAAGGTAGAAGTCCTGAAGTTGTCTAATGTGTCTGACCCTATTGAGGGACACTACCATGAAGCATGTTTCCAGGAAAAGGAGTGGATGAAAGAAGCGTTCAGGATCTTGGAGAAAGACACGATAGGGAAGGGTGATGTTATATCATGGTCAGCATACCACGCTACAAGGCAAGAACAAGATGAAGATCAAATGAAAACCCTTTCCTACCTCCTTCCCTTATTCCATGAAAAGGCCGCTACTCCAGCGATGATCAAGCATGGAATGAATGTTGTTCGGTCTGCTACTGAATTCCTTAACCCCGGGCAAATACCAGTTGTTGCATTCGATGCACCCCTATATGCCCTTGGTAAATTCATTCAGTGGAAGTGGCCAGACACCCACGGAGAAGACAAGGTCATCGTCATGTTTGGAGGTCTACATAAAGAGATGGCCATGTGGAGAACGTATGGAGATTATCTAGAGGGATCTGGGTGGACAAATACCTTGACACAAGCAGGCATTGCTTCGGCAGGAACTGTTGACTCATTTCTTAAAGCCTCTCATCTTACAAGAACCAGACATGCTTACCAGGTAACAGCTTTGACATTGGCAAAGCTGCAGCATGAAGCCTTTATGGAAACTGTTGGTCCCTATGATGACAAGACAAAGGAAGAGTGGAAGAAGAAGATGGTTCAGGTCAGTCCAACATTCCAATACTGGGAGACAATTCTTCAGATGGAGATACACGGCCTCATATTCATACGCTCACATCGTGCAGGAGACTTTCCATTGTATGTAGAAAGCTTGAAGGAAGTAGTTCCCTGGTTCTTTGCTCTTGACCACCAGAATTACGCACGTTGGCTTCCACTCCACATCCGGGACATGAAGAATCTCCCTCAGCCAGTTATGAATGAGTTTTCACGAAATGGACACTAGGTAGTACACAAGACCAAGAAGAAGATTCTCAGCCATGCCTTTAGACCAAGCGCATGAACAAAACAATGAGAAAGTCAAAGGTTCAGGAGGCGCGGTGGTCTGACTGAGAATCCAGTGGCATTCAAGAAGTGGATGGTAGCAGTGCC